>CAWUFW010022603.1:0-91795 GCA_963921515.1 Calotriton arnoldi
ACTTCGTTCAGTTACGTATTGCTAAATTTGGCAAAGAGGTAGCCCTTGGTTCAGTGTCGTGCCTTTTGCTTAAATGGTGTAAATCCGTTCAGTAGTTCCTGAGAAAATCAAAAGTAAAGTCACATATATATCTGGGCGGACCCTAACCACACATGTCATCGTGAGATCTGATTGGCTGGCAGCACTTCATCCTGGAATTGCTGGCAGCCATCTTGGGACCAATATAAATGATAGTACCTCATTGAAATGCATTGTAGTGAATAGAAGATTTTGAGGGTCACCAAAAGGAGAACTATAAAGGGTGATAACAGGCTTTAGTTACATTAGAATTTATTTGTTGATGGTACCATACTAATTTTAGGAATTGTGGTGTATTCTAAGGTGATTTTACCATGTGAAAAACCTTCTGCTGGGATATCATGAATCATGTTTGAGAGAACACTATTTTCACATGCTTGTCCCATGGAGGTTTGGAAGGTGCTCCAGAAGCTAAAATGAGAGCATATTTTCTGTAAATTCACATTATCTTTCTCAGTCATGTGAGAATGAAGTCTGACATTCTCAGTAAAACATGTACATCCAACAAGGGCAGAGACTGTCAGTTGATTCCTTTGTGTTCTACTGCAGCTTCCCAGAGTGTTCTAAAGAACAACTAGAGTGCTAACAGCTTTACTTATGACAAAAGTATGGCACACCTGAAGCCATCTTGATTGGAATAAACTGGTAACACTTAAAACATTTAATTTAAAAAGGAACAAAATGATGGGGTTCATTTTGTCATAGAAATTATGGTTAGTGCTGTAGAAAGAAAAATTAGGACATATTTCAAGTGTGATCTCAAATATCTTCCTGTTATATTTCAACAGGAGCAGCCTGCCAGTTGATGCCTTTGTGTTCTACTGCAGCTTCCCAGAGTGTTCTAAAGAACAACTAGAGCGCTAACAGCCTTACTTATGACAAAAGTATGGCACACCTGAAGCCATCTTGATTGGAATAAACCGGTAACACTTAAAACATTTAATTTAAAAAGGAACAAAATGAGGGGTTCTTTTTAAATAGAAATTATGGTTAGTGCTGCAGAAAGAAAAATTAGGGCATGTTTTAAGTGAGATCTCAAATCCTCTTCTATTTCATTAGAAAATTCTGACATGCAGACTGAAACAATCACTTTCAATACCAGCAGAAGACTACCAGTTAACTCCCTGGTGAGCAGTAGCTTTACTCCAGTGATCTAATGAGCAACTAGAGTGCTAACATTCTGATTTTATGGCAGATGTGAGACACATCTGAATGCCTTCTTGATGGAATCAAAGTAAAAAACTGAAAGCATTTCCTACTGAGGAGACTGCAGTAAATGAAGAAATTAGAAAACTTCATAACAAAGAAGTCTTCCAAGATGGCCACCAGTGAAAAAAGAGCCCAAATGTAGCACAAATATTACCCAGATGTAGCCCACATATAGCCCAATGACAAAAGTGTGCAAAACACTTTATTTTTAGTTTTTTTGCAGTTTTATGTAGTGCAGACTGGTCAGGTATTGGAGCATTGCATCTTAAAACATGACCCCCCTACACTACAAAAACACCACTGCACTACCTTAAACACTAAAACACTACCCCCAGCACGACCCCCTACACTACACAAGCACCACTGCACTATCCAAAACCCTAAAACACTACCCCCAGCACGACCCCCTACACTACCCAAACACCACTGCACTAACCTAAATCCTAAAACACTACCACCAGCACGACCCCTACACTACCCAAACACCACTGCCCTAAAACATGACCCCCTACACTACACAAACACCACAGCACTACCCTAAACCCTAAAACACTACCCCCAGCATGACCCCCTACACTACCCAAACACCACTGCACTACCCTAAAACATGACCCCCTACACTACACAAGCACCACTGCACTACCCTAAACCCTAAAACACTACCCCCAGCACGACCCCCTACACTGCCCGAACACCACTGCACTGCCCTAAACCCTGAAACATCACCCCCAGCACGACCCCCTACACTGCCCGAGCACCACTGCACTGCCCTAAACCCTGAAACACCAGCTCCAGCACGACACCCCTACACTGCCCGAACACCACTGCACTGCCCTAAACCCTGAAACACCAGCCCCAGCACGACCGCCTACACTGCCCGAACACCACTGCACTGCCCTAAACCCTGAAACACCAGCCCCAGCACGACCCCCTACACTGCCCGAACACCACTGCACTGCCCTAAACCGTGAAACACCAGCCTCAGCACGACCCCCTACACTGCCGGAACACCACTGCACTGCCCTGAACCCTGAAACACCAGCCCCAGCACAACACCCTACACTGCCCGAACACCACTGCACTGCCCTAAACCCTGAAACACCACCCCGTGCATGACCCCCTACAAAGCCCGAACACCACTGCACTGCCCTAAACCCTGAAACACTACCCCCAGCGCGACCCCCTACACTGCCCGTACACCACTGCACTGCCCTAAACCCTGAAACACCACCCCCTGCACAACCCCTACACTGCTCGAACACTACTGCACTGCCCTAAACCCAGAAACACCATCCCCAGCACGACCCCCTATACTGCACGAACACCACAGCACTGCCCTAAACCCTGAAACACTACCCCCAGCAAGACCCCCTACACTGCCCGAACACCACTGCACTGCCCTAAACCCTGAAACATCACCCCCAGCAAGACCCCCTACACTGCCCGAACACCACTGCCCTAAACCCTGAAACACCACCCCCAGCAAGACCCCCTACACTGCCTGAACACCACTGCACTGCCCTAAACCCTGAAACACCACCCCCTGCACGACCCCCTTCACTGCCCGAACACCACTGTACTGCCCTAAACCCTGAAACCCCACCCCCAGCATGACCCCCTACACTGCCAGAACACCACTGCACTGCCCTAAACCCTGAAACACCACCCCTGCACGACCCCCTACACTGCCCGAACACTACTGCACTGCCCTAAACCCTGAAACACCACCCCCAGCACGACCCCCTACACTGCACGAACACCACTGCACCGCCCTAAACCCTGAAACACTACCCCCAGCAAGACCCCCTACACTGCCCGAATACCACTGCACTGCCCTAAACCCTGAAACATCACCCCCAGCAAGACCCCCTACACTGCCCGAATACCACTGCCCTAAACCCTGAAACACCACCCCCAGCAAGACCCCCTACACTGCCCGAACACCACTGCACTGCCCTATACCCTGAAACACCACCCCCAGCAAGACCCCTACACTGCCCGAACACCACTGCACTGCCCTAAACCCTGAAACACCACCCCGAGCACGACCCCCTACACTGCCCGAACACCACTGCTCTGCCCAAAACCCTGAAACACCAGCCCCAGCACGACCCCCTACACTGCCCGAACACCACTGCACTGCCCTAAACCCTGAAACACCAGCCCCAGCACGACCCCCTACACTGCCCGAACACCACTGCACTGCCCTAAACCCTGAAACACCACCCCCAGCACGACCCCCTACACTGCCCGAACACCACTGCACTGCCCTAAGCCCTGAAACACCAGCCCCAGCACAACCCCGTACACTGCCCGCACACCACTGCACTGCCCTAAACCCTGAAACACCAGCCCCAGCACAACCCCGTACACTGCCCGAACACCACTGCACTGCCCTAAACCCTGAAACACCAGCCCCAGCACGACCGCCTACACTGCCCGAAAACTACTGCACTGCCCTAAACCCTGAAACACCACCCCCAGCAAGACTACCTACACTGGCCGAACACCACTGCACCGCCCTAAACCCTGAAACACCACCGCCTGCACGACCCCCTACACTGCCCAAACACTACTGCACTGCCCTAAACCCTGAAACACCACCCCAGCACGACCCCCTACACTGCCCGAACACCACTGCACCGCCCTAAACCCTGAAACACCAGCCCCAGCAAGACCCCCTACACTGCCGGAACACCACTGCACTGCCCTAAACCCTAAAACACTACCCCCAGCACGACCCCTACACTGCCCTAACACCACTGCACTGCCCTAAACCCTGAAACATCACCCCCAGCACAACCCCCTACACTGCCTGAGCACCATTGCCCTGCCCTAAACCCTGAAACACTAGCCCCTGCACGACCCCCTTCACTGCCCGAACACCACTGCACTGCCCTAAACCCTGAAACACCAGCCCCAGCAAGACCCCTTACACTGCCCGAACACCACTGCATTGCCCTAAACCCTGACACACCAGCCCCAGCACCACCCCCTACAATGCCCGAACACCACTGCACTGCCCTAAACCCTGTAACACCACCCCCTGCACTGCCCCCTACACTGCCCGAACACCACTGCACTGCCCTAAACCCTGAAACACCACCCCCTGCACGACCCCCTACACTGCCCTAACACCACTGCACTGCCCTAAACCCTGAAACACCACCCCCTGCACCACCCCCTACACTGCCCGAACACCACTGCACTGCCCTAAACCCTGAAACACCACCCCCTGCACCGCCCCCTACACTGCCCGAACACCACTGCACTGCCCTAAACCCTGAAACACCACCCCCAGCATGACCCCCTTTACTGCTCGAACACCACTGCACTGCCCCAAACCCTGAGACACCACCCCCAGCATGACCCCCTACACTGCCCGAACACCACTGCCCTAAACCCTGAAACACCACCCCTGCACGACCCCCTACACTGCCCGAACACCACTGCACTGCCCTAAAACCTGAAACACCACCCCCTGCACGACCCCCTACACTGCCCGAACACCACTGCACTGCCCTAAACCCTGAAACACCACCCCCAGCACGACCCCCTACACTGCCCGAACACCACTGCACTGCCCTAAACCCTAAAACACCACCCCCAGCACGACCCCCTACACTGCCCGAACACCACTGCACTGCCCTAAACCCTAGAACACTGCCCCCAGCATGACCCCCTACACTACTCGAACACCACTGCACTACCCTAAACCCTAAAATACTCCCCCAGCATGACCCCCTACACTACCCGAACACGACTGCACTGCCCTAAACCCTAAAACACTTCCCCCAGCACGACCCCCTACACTACCCGAACACCACTGCACTGCCCTAAACCCTAAAACACTCCCCCAGCATGACCCCCTACACTACCTAAACACCACTGCACTGCCCTAAACCCTAAAACACTACCCCCGCATGACCCCCTACACTACCCAAATACCAATGCACTACCCCAATCCCTAAAACACTACCCCCGCACAACCCCCTACACTACCCAAAGACCACTGCACTACCCTAAACTCTAAAACAATACCCCCGCACGACTCCCTACACTACCCAAAGACCACTGCACTACCCTAAACCCTAAAACACGACCTCCTACACTACACAAACACCACTGCACTACCCTAAACCCTAAAAAACTACCCCCAGCACGAACCCCTACACTACCCAAACACCACTGCACTACCCTAAACCATAAAACACTACCCCCAGCAGTACCCCCTACGCTACCCAAACACCACTGCACTACCCTAAACCCTAAAACACTACCCCCAGCAGTACCCCCTACACTACCCAAACACCATTGCACTACCCTAAACCCTAAAACACTACCCCCAGCAGTATCCCCTACACTACCCAAACACCACTGCACTACCCTAAACCCTAAAACCCTAAAACACTAACCCCAGCACGACCCCTACACTACCCAAACACCACTGTACTACCCTAAACCCAAAAACACTCCCCCAGCACGACTCCCTACACTACCCAAACACCACTGCACTACCCTAAACCCTAAATCTACCCCCAGCATGACCCCCTACACTACACAAACACCACTGCACTACCCTAAATCCTAAAACACTACCCCCAGCACGACCCTCTTCACTACCTAAACACAACTGCACAATTTGTTACAGGCGTTGCAACGCAGGCCTGTGGTGCTTACTGGAAGTACCTGGTGGGCTAGTTGGGCCCCAGGGACTCTCAGGATTCAAGGTGACCTAATCCCCCAACTTAAAACGCGCCACGGGGCGCGTTTGCACAGTGGTGAAGGGAGGGGCGGGGCCTCAGGTGACATGTGCGCAGAACGCCCTGTGGTGCGTTTTAAGTTGGGGAGTTAATTCCCTTTGAATCCTGGGGGCCAACTAGCCCACCAGGTACCTTCAGTAAGCACAACAGAGTTGCGTTGCAGAGAGGTGAAAAAGGTGCGTGGCCTCGGAACGCCTCTCTGCAACTCAGCTCTGTGGTCCTAACTGTAGGTACCTGGGGGGCTAGTTGGGCCCCAGGGACCCTTAGGATTCAAGGGGACTTAATCCTGCAACTTAAAACGCGCCACGGGGCGCGTTTGCACACATGTCACCTCAGGCCCCCTCCCTTCACCACTGTGCAAACGCGCACTGGCTCTGGTTAGTCAGAGTCAGTTACCACCAGTACCCGTCTGAAAAAGTTGTGGGCACAGGATGATTTTGCAACAAGGCCTCTTTCTGCTCCTCTGTTGGTTCTTTCTGCACATCTTTTGCTTCTTTCTGTGCGTTTTTTCTTCTTTCTTCACATGTCCTACCTCTGTTGGCATAGTTAGAAACTAGCATTTAAAAAACCTTTGAAATTCACTTAAAAATCATAGGTTTCAGGCACGTTATAGTTAGAAATTAGCATTTAAAAAACCTTTGAAATTCACTGAAAAAAACCATAGGTTTCAGGCACGTTATAGTTAGAATTAGCATTTAAAAAACCTTTGAAATTCACTGAAAAAACCATAGGTTTCAGGCACGTTATAGTTAGAAATTAGCATTTAAAAACCTTTGAAATTCAGTGAAAAAACCATAGGTTTTAGGGACAGTTATAGTTAGTTGGACATTGCACTCGTACAAAACCCGTGAAATTCCCCTGTTATAGTTAGTTCAGCTAACTATAACTCGCGCCCGCAATGCACTGCTGATGACGTCACATATTACATCACTCATGACATGGTCAGTGACATCACTGATGACATCACTGATGACATCATCCATGTGATAATTTCATGCATCTTCTCACACCCTAATATAACTTTTGATACACCCACTCTAAATTACAGACTGCCATTCTCAAAACCATAGACACTCCAACACCAAAAACTACATACCCACTCACTGATTCTTAGGTCTACACACACATCCACTCACTCACCTGTACAGTCACTCATACTTACAGTCACTCAGTACAGGACTATCATATGCACTCATACACCTATATAAACACTCACACACCGCCACTCATCCATAGAGGTACTCACACACCTAGTCAGTCATGCAAAAATTAATCACACACCCATTTACTCACCTATACAGTTATACACACACCAGCTCACTTACTCATACAAATACTAGCACATTCTTACGCTCTTATACAATAACTGATACAAGCACACACGCATCCATACAGCCACTCTCACAATCACACACTCTCACTTATAGCCATTTAAATACTCTAACACACATATATACTGCCTTTTACATATGTAGTTACTCGCACATGTACCACTGAGATATACATTCACTCACTAACACACCCATACACACACTCACCCACCCAAGCAGTCCATCACAGATGCACTCTTGAAATCATGCACCCAGTGAATCACCCACTCACACATCTATGTATAGAGTCACACACACCCACCCACACAAACACTCAGGCAGCCATACAGATACTCAGAGAACCAATCAATAACCCATATAGACACTCATGTAGCTATTCGCAAATCCATGCATCCACTTACACACCTACAAACAGACGGATACAGACATTCACACAGTTTAGTCACTAACCCATGCATTCAGTAAGATACGTTTAATCACTCACTTGTAGAGTCAGTCACTCACGTACTAAATCATCCATTCAGACACTTATACACCCACTCATTCTTCAATACGCCTTTCCCTATATATATTAAACATATTTAAACTTTACAGAAACACACAGTCACTGGATGATGTCATCAGTGATGTCATCAGTGATGTCATTTGAGATGTCATCAGTGATGTCATCAGTGATGTCACTGACCATGTCATGAGTGATGTAATATGTGACGTCATCAGCAGTGCATTGCGGGGCGCGAGTTATAGTTAGCTGAACTAACTATAACAGGGGAATTTCACGGGTTTTGTACGAGTGCAATGTCCAACTAACTATAACTGTCCCTAAAACCTATGGTTTTTTCAGTGAATATATATATATATACACACACATATATATATATATTCACTGAAAAAACCATAGGTTTTAGGGACAGTTATAGTTAGTTGGACATTGCACTCGTACAAAACCCGTGAAATTCCCCGTTATAGTTAGTCCAGCTAACTATAACTCACGCCCCGCAATGCACTGCTGATGACGTCACATATTACATCACTCATGACATGGTCAGTGACATCACTGATGACATCACTGATGACATCTCAAATGACATCACTGATGACATCACTGATGACATCATCCAGTGACTGTGTGTTTCTGTAAAGTTTAAATATTTTTAATATATATAGGAAAAGACGTATTGAAGAATGAGTGGGTGTGTAAGTGTCTGTATGGATGATTTAGTAGGTGCGTGACTGACTGTATAAGTGAGTGATTTAACGTATCTTACTGAATGCATGGGTTAGTGACTAAACTGGGTGAATGTCTGTATCCGTCTGTCTGTTGCTTTGTAAGTGGCTGCATGTGTTTGAGAATAGCTACATGAGTGTCTATATGAGTTATTGAATGCTTGTGTGAGTATCTGTATGGGTGCCTGAGTGTTTGTGTGGGAGGGGTGTGTGCGACTCTGTGCATAGATGTGTGAGTGGGTGATTCACTGGGTGGATGGTTTCAAGAGTGCATCTGTGATAGACTGTATGGGTGGGTAAGTGTGTGTAAGAGTGTGTTAGTGAGTGAATGTATGTCCCAGTGGTACATGTGTGAGTAACTACATATGTGAAAGGCAGTATATATGTGTGTTGGAGTATATAAATAGCTATAAGCAAGAGTGACTGATTGTGATAGTGGCTGTATGGATGAGTGTGTGCTTGTATCAGTGATTGTATAAGAGCGTAAGAATGTGCTAGTATTTGTATGAGTAAGTGAGCTGGTGTGTGTATAACTGCATAGGTGAGTAAATGGTAGTGTGTTTAATTATTTGCATGACTGACTAGGTGTGTGAGTACCTCTATGGATGAGTGGCGGTGTTTGAGTGTCTATATAGGAGTATGAGTGCATATGATAGTCCTGTACTGAGTGACCGTAAATATGAGTGACTGTTCGGGTGAGTGAGTGGATGTGTGTGTGTAGACCTAAGAATCAGTGAGTGGGTATGTAGTTATTGGTGTTGGAGTGTCTATGGTTTTGCGAATGGCAGTCTGTACTTTAGAGTGGGTGTATCAAAGGTTATATTAGGGTGTGAGAAGATGCATGAAATTATCACATGGATGATGTCATCAGTGATGTCATCAGTGATGTCATTTGAGATGTCATCAGTGATGTCATCAGTGATGTCACTGACCATGTCATGAGTGATGTAATATGTGACGTCATCAGCAGTGCATTGCGGGGCGTGAGTTATAGTTAGCTGGACTAACTATAACGGGGAATTTCACGGGTTTTGTACGAGTGCAATGTCCAACTAACTATAACTGTCCCTAAAACCTATGGTTTTTTCAGTGAATTTCAAAGGTTTTTAAATGCTAATTTGTAACTATAACGTCCCTGAAACCTATGGTTTTTTCAGTGAATTTCAAAGGTTTTTAAATGCTAATTTGTAACTATAACATGTCTGAAACCTACGGTTTTTTCAGTGAATTTCAAAGGTTTTGTAAATGACAATTTTTAAATGTAATAATTGTTATATAAATTTTTAAAATACTGATTTACTACATTTTTAGAAACAATTTTTTTTTACATATTTTATTATTTAAATTACATTGTAATTACATTATACATTACATTACAAAAAATACTTTCTCAGAATGAATTACTTTAGTTTAAATACTTTGCACATAGGCAATAGACTTTTAAGTACAGTAGTTACAGTTGTTGCAATGTGCAACACATTTTCAAACACAATGCAACATTCAGCTCAATGTGAATTTCTAGTTAAATGCAATTAGTTACTTTATGGATTACTTTTCTAACCACAGGACTGGATCCTAGATTCAGTCCTGGCACATCTCCTGTAAACAGTTGAGTAAAAGCGTTTTGGTTACAGTCGTGATTTTTAAGGAATATTATTGTACTTTAAAAGTTGACACTTAGAAACTTTTCTCATAGAATCACCAATGTTATCCTATGGAAGGAAATTCACTTAGCAGGTAAAAACTGTTATCGTTACTTTTTCTTACTCAGTGTTGGATCCTGGATCCAGCACTGGTGCATCTCCTGTAAACAGTTGAATGAATGCGTTTAAGTCATACAGGTGATTTTTAAGGAATATTTGTAGTTTGTGAAAATCGACACTTTGAAAGTTTTCTGCTGAAAACCAGACAATGGATTCCTATGTTAGAAAATATAAGTTACTGGTAAGTACGGTTAAAATTACTTTTCAGGGTCAGTGCTGGGCTAAAGATGCAGCACTGGGTTCTCTCCTGATAACAGGTGAGTAAATTGGAATTCGTATTTCGGCTGATTTTAGAGGAATATTATAAAGTTCCAAAACTCCACACTTAGAAGAATTTCCAAGTGAAACCAGTCAATGTTAGCCTATGAAGGAAATTCAAGTTACCGGTAAGTACGGTTAAAATTAATTTTGAGGATCAGTACTTGGCTGAAAGATGCAGCACTGAGGTCTCTCCTGATAACAGGTGAGTAAATCAGAATTCGGATTTCGGCTGATTTTAGAGGAATATTTTAAAGTTCCAAAAATCAACACTTAGAAACTTTTTCAGCAAAAAGCAGGCAATGATATCCTATGCAAGGAAATTCAAGTTACTGGTAAGTACGGCTAAAATTACTTTTCAGGATTAGTACTGGGCTGAAAGATGCAGCACTGAGATCTCTCCTGATAACAGGTGAGTAAATCGGAATTCGTATTTCGGCTGATTTTAGAGGAATATTTTAAAGTTCCAAAACTCCACACTTAGAAGAATTTCCAAGTGAAACCAGTCAATGTTAGCCTATGAAGGAAATTCAAGTTACCGGTAAGTACGGTTAAAATTACTTTTCAGGACCAGTACTGGGCTGAAAGATGCAGCACTGAGGTCTCTCCTGATAACAGGTGAGTAAATCGGAATTCGTATTTCGGCTGATTTTAGAGGAATATTTTAAAGTTCCAAAACTCCACACTTAGAAGAATTTCAAAGTGAAACCAGTCAATGTTAGCCTATGGAAGGAAATTCAAGTTACTGGTAAGTACGGTTAAAATTACTTTTCAGGACCAGTACTGGGCTGAAAGATGCAGCACTGAGGTCTCTCCTGATAACAGGTGAGTAAATCGGAATTCGTATTTCGGCTGATTTTAGAGGAATATTTTAAAGTTCCAAAACTCCACACTTAGAAGAATTTCCAAGTGAAACCAGTCAATGTTAGCCTATGAAGGAAATTCAAGTTACCGGTAAGTACGGTTAAAATTACTTTTCAGGACCAGTACTGGGCTGAAAGATGCAGCACTGAGGTCTCTCCTGATAACAGGTGAGTAAATCGGAATTCGTATTTCGGCTGATTTTAGAGGAATATTTTAAAGTTCCAAAACTCCACACTTAGAAGAATTTCAAAGTGAAACCAGTCAATGTTAGCCTATGAAGGAAATTCAAGTTACCGGTAAGTACGGTTAAAATTACTTTTCAGGACCAGTACTGGGCTGAAAGATGCAGCACTGAGGTCTCTCCTGATAACAGGTGAGTAAATCGGAATTCGTATTTCGGCTGATTTTAGAGGAATATTTTAAAGTTCCAAAACTCCACACTTAGAAGAATTTCCAAGTGAAACCAGTCAATGTTAGCCTATGAAGGAAATTCAAGTTACCGGTAAGTACGGTTAAAATTACTTTTCAGGACCAGTACTGGGCTGAAAGATGCAGCACTGAGGTCTCTCCTGATAACAGGTGAGTAAATCGGAATTCGTATTTCGGCTGATTTTAGAGGAATATTTGCACAATGGTGAAGGGAGGGGGCGGGGCCTCAGGTGACATCTGTGCAAACGCGCCCGTTGCGCGTTTTAAGTTGGGGGATTAAGTCCCCTTGAATCCTGAGGGTCCCTAGGGGCCAACTAGCCCACCAGGAACCTCCAATATGCGCCAGGAGGCTGCGTTGCAGAGACGTGTAGAGAGGCCACACCCCTTTTACACCTCTCTGCAACGCAGCTCTGTGGCGCTTTCTGGATGTACCTGTTGGGCTAGTTGGCCCCAGGGACCCTCAGGATTGAAGGGATTTAATTCCCCATCTTAAAACGCGCCACGGGGCCTGTTTGCACACATGTCACCTGAAGCCCCGCCCCTCCCTTCACCACTGTGCAAACGCGCCCGTGGCGCGTTTTAAGTTGGGGGATTAAGTCCCCTTGAATCCTGAGGGTCCCCGGAGTCCAACTAGCCCACCATATACCTCCAAAAAGCGCCACAGAGCTGCGTTGCAGAGAGGTGTAAAAGGGCGTGGCCTCTGTACACCTCTCTGCAAGGCAGCCCCTGGCGCATACTGGAGGTACCTGGTGGGCTAGTTGGCCCCCAGGGACCCCCAGTATTCAAGGGAATTCGTTCCCCTCTGCAAACGCGCCAGGGGCGCGTTTGCAGAGTGGTGAAGGAAGGGGCGGGGCCTGCGGGCCCGATCGTTTAAAAAAAAAAAAAAATTTCTTTCCTGAAGGGGGGCTGTGTGGCCCCCCTTCCTTTTTCTTTTTTTTGGCCCTGGGGACCCCATCCCCCAGGGCCTTACCCCTTTTTAAAATTACCTTTAAAAAAAAAAAACGGGAAGGGGGCCGCGTGGCCCCCTTCCCTTGGCCTGTATTGGCCCGGGGACCCCATCCCCGGGGCATGGCCTCTATATTTTTTTTTTTGAGGGGGCAGCGTGGCCCCCCTCCTCTGGCCATTTTAAGGCCCCGGGGACCCCATCCCCCGGGGCCGGCCTTTCCTTTTTAAAAAAAATTTTTGCTCTTTTTTGGGGAGGGGGCCGCGTGGCCCCCTCCCGGGCCACTACTTGCCCCGGGGACCCCATCCCCGGGGCTGGCCCTCTCCGTTGGGGACTGTGGGGGTCCCCAATCCCCCACAGTCCCGCCGGCTCCCCACGTCCCTTGGGAGCCGGCATTGCTGTTCCACATGGGGAGCAGCTGACATGCTGCTCCCCATGTGGAAAAGCAATCGCTTTGGATATTGGAAGAGAGAGCAGGTTTCCTGCTCTCTCTTCCAATATCCAAAGCAGTTTGCTATGGCAGGACGGGAGCCGCGAGGCTCCCGTCCTGCCATAACAAACTACAGTGTCCCGGGGGTAGGCACCCGGGACACTGCAGGAGCCGGCCCTGGGGGTGGTGGTCCCCAGGGCCATCAAGGGCTCCAGGAGGGGGCCGCGCGGCCCCCTCCCTACATCAGCACAGCCCGGGGAGGTGGTGGTCCCCGGGGCTTCGGGGTCCAAAACGGACCCCCATTTTAATTTGTTAGTGCCCCGGGAGGTGGCGGTCCCGGGGCGTGTGGGGGCTGGAGCCCCCACACAGGTTGTTTAATTTTATAAAAAAGCCCCGGGAGGTGGTGGTCCCGGGGCTGCGGGAGGG
The DNA here is from genome assembly GCA_963921515.1 of Calotriton arnoldi. NCBI lineage: Eukaryota > Metazoa > Chordata > Amphibia > Caudata > Salamandridae > Calotriton > Calotriton arnoldi. Next base: position 13,722 of record CAWUFW010022603.1, read on the forward strand.
CTCAGAGCCCTCCCGCACCATTTTTAAAGAAAGCCCGGGGGTGGCGGTCCCCGGGGCTTGGGGGGCCCTTTGAGGCCCCCATACATAAAATAAACCCCCCAGCATGCCCCCGGGACTTGGGCCACCCGGGGGCAAAATACAGTCGAGCGCGGGAGACCGCGCTTCGATTTTTTCGGCAGGATTCGCGCACCCTGAGCGCATCCTGCCCATTTTTTTAAAATGCTTTTTTTGCCCAGGGGGTCCTTGTGGGACCCCCTGAGCAGGCCTAGGTGGTTAGGGTGTTTCTACCCTGCCCCCTTTGTGCGTTTTGCACACTTGTTTCTTTTTTTTCTCGGCGGGATACGCGCACCCTAAGCGCATCCCGCCGATTTAAAAAAAAAAATCTTTTCTGCCCAGGGGGTCCTTGTGTGACCCCTGAGCAGACCTAGGAGTCAGGGTGTTTCTACCCTGCCCCTTTGCGCTTTGCGCACTTGTTTCTGTCCCTCGGTTCTACCGAGGGACAAAATGGCTGCCAACACTTCCTGAATCGGAATGTTGACAGCCAGCTGACAACCAATTAGCATGCAGCTCGTGATCGGGACGGTGCGCGCAGGGTGCGCTGAGGGTACGCGTATCCGACGCGCCCATAGATATATATGTACTTTTACTTTTGATTTTCTCAGGAACTACTGAACGGATTTACACCATTTAAGCAAAAGGCACCAGTCTGAACCAAGGACTACCTCTTTGCCAAATTTGGTGTAATTCCGTTCAGCAGTTCGGGCTGTAGCTGCGACTAAAGGTTCCTATGGAAAAATGAATGGGGAAAACGCGTTTTGGGACCCCCTTTTTCTCGGCCCCCGCTTCACGTATCACCCGAGACTTTCAGGGTAGGAGCGGAGCGGAGCGCCCAACAAGTTGGAAACTTTCACGAAGATTCGTCAACCGGCACCAACGTTATTTCAAATAGAATGTCGCGGATTTCCTATGGATAATAGGTTGTAACTATAACTATCTACTGGCGACCGCCAGTAGATAATATCATATTATCTACTGGCGGTCGCCAGTAGATAGTTATAGTTACAACCTATTATCCATAGGAAATCTGCGACATTCTATTTGAAATAACTCTCTTGCCGGTTGACGTATCTTCGCGAAATTTTCAAACTTCGTGGGGCGCTCCGGTCCGCTCCTACCCTGAAAGTCTCGGGTGATACGTCAAGCGGGGCCGAGAAAAAGGGGGTCCCAAAACGCGTTTTCCCCATGCATTTTCCCATAGGAAACTTTAGACACGGCTACAGCCCGAACTGCTGAACGGAATTACACCAAATTTGGCAAAGAGGTAGTTCTTGGTTCAGAAAGAACCCTTTTTGTTAAATGGTGTAAATCCGTTCAGTAGTTGCTGAGAAAATGAAAAGTAAAAGTTAGTGATATCTAGGGACGAGTAGGGTCCGCGTACCCTCCCGATCACGAGCTGCATGTTAATTGGCTGTCAGCTGGCTGTCAACATTCCGATTCAGGAAATGTTGGCAGCCATTTTGTCCCTCGGTAGAACCGAGGACAGAAACAAGTGCGCAAAGCGCACAAAGGGGGCAGGGTAGAAACACCCTGACCCCTAGGTTTGCTCAGGGGGTCCCACAAGGACCCCTGGGCAAAAAAAAAAATTTTTTTAAAAATCGGCAGGATGCGCTCAGGGTGCGCGAATCGTGCCGAAAAAAAATCGAAGCGCGGTCTCCCGCGCTCGATAGTTAATTGGCCCCGGGTGGGCCAAGTCCCGGGGGCATGCTGGGGGGTTAATTTTATGTGTGGGGGCCTCTAAGGGCTCCCAAGCCCCGGGGACCACCACCCCCGGGGCTTTATGTACAATGGTGCGGGAGGGCTCTGAGCCCTCCCGCAGCCCCGGGGACCACCACCTCCCGGGGCTTCTTTTTTTATTAAAAACCTGTGTGGGGGGCTCCAGCCCTCCACACGCCCCGGGACCACCACCTCCCTGGGGCACTAAGAAAATTACAATGGGGGTCCGTTTTGACCCCCAGAGCCCCGGGGACCACCACCTCCCCGGGCTGTGCACTGAATGGGAGGGGGCCGCGTGGCCCCCTCCTGGAGCCCTTGATGGCCCTGGGGACCACCACCCCCAGGGCCGGCTCCTGCAGTGTCCCGGGTGCCTACCCCGGGACACTGCTGTTTGCAATGACAGGACGGGAGCCTCGCGGCTCCCGTCCTGTCATTGCAAACTTGCTTTGGATATTGGAAGAGAGAGCAGGAAACCTGCTCTCTCTTCCAATATCCAAAGCCGACAGCTTTCCACATGGGGAGCTGCATCTTAGCAGCTCCCCATGTGTAAAGCAATGCCGGCTCCCGTAGGACACGGGGAGCCGGCGGGACTGTGGGGGGATTGGGGACCCCCCACAGTCCCCAACGAGAGGGCCAGCCCCGGGGGATGGGGTCCCCGGGGCAAGTAGTGGCTCGGGAGGGGGCCACGCGGCCCCCCTCCCCAAAAATTTTTTTTTAAAAACGATCGGGCCCGCAGGCCCCGCCCTTCCTTCACCACTCTGCAAACGCGCCCCTGGCGCGTTTGCAGAGAGGGAACGAATCCCCTTGAATACTGGGGGTCCCTGGGGGCCAACTAGCCCACCAGGAACCTCCAGTATGCGCCAGGGGCTGCCTTGCAGAGAGGTGTACAGAGGCCACGCCCCTTTTACACCTCTCTGCAACGCAGCTCTATGGCGCTTTTTGGAGGTATATGGTGGGCTAGTTGCACCCAGGGACCCTCAGGATTCAAGGGGAGTTAATCCCCTGACTTAAAACGCGCCACGGGGCGTGTTTGCACAGTGGTGAAGGGAGGGGGCGGGGCTTCAGGTGACATGTGTGCAAACAGGCCCCGTGGCGCGTTTTAAGATGGGGAATTAAATCCTCTTCAATCCTGAGGGTCCCTGGGGGCCAACTAGCCCAACAGGTACGTCCAGAAAGCGCCACAGAGCTGCGTTGCAGAGAGGTGTAAAAGGCGTGTGGCCTCTTTACAAGTCTCTTCAACGCAGCCCCCTGGCGCATACTGGAGGTTCCTGGTGGGCTAGTTGGCCCGTAGGGACCCTCATGATTCAAGGGGACTTAATCCCCCAACTTAAAACGCACCACGGGGCGCGTTTGCACAGATGTCACCTCAGGCCCCGCCCACTCCCTTCACCATTGTGCAATTATTCCTCTAAAATCAGCCGAAATCCGAATTCCGATTTACTCACCTGTTATCAGGAGAGACCTCAGTGCTGCATCTTTCAGCCCAGTACTGATCCTCAAAAGTAATTTTAACCGTACTTACCAGTAACTTGAATTTCCTTCCATAGGATATCATTGCCTGCTTTTTGCTGAAAAAGTTTCTAAGTGTTGATTTTTGAAACATACAAATGTTCCTCTAAAATCAGCCGAAATCCGAATTCAGATTTACTCACCTGTTATCAGGAGAGACCTCAGTGCTGCATCTTTCAGCCCAGTACTGGTCCTGAAAAGTAATTTTAACCGTACTTACCAGTAACTTGAATTTCCTTACATAGGCTAACATTGACTGGTTTCACTTGGAAATTCTTCTAAGTGTGGAGTTTTGGAACTTTAAAATATTCCTCTAAAATCAGCCGAAATACGAATTCCGATTTACTCACCTGTTATCAGGAGAGACCTCAGTGCTGCATCTTTCAGCCCAGTACTGATCCTCAAAAGTAATTTTAACAGTACTTACCGGTAACTTGAATTTCCTTCATAGGCTAACATTGACTGGTTTCACTTGGAAATTCTTCTAAGTGTGGAGTTTTGGAACTTTAAAATATTCCTCTAAAATCAGCCGAAATACGAATTCCGATTTACTCACCTGTTATCAGGAGAGACCTCAGTGCTGCATCTTTCAGCCCAGTACTGATCCTCAAAAGTAATTTTAACCGTACTTACCGGTAACTTGAATTTCCTTCCTCAGGATATCATTGCCTGCTTTTTGCTGAAAAAGTTTCTAAGTGTTGATTTTTGAAACATACAAATATTCCTCTAAAATCAGCCGAAATCCGAATTCTGATTTACTCACCTGTTATCAGGAGAGACCTCAGTGCTGCATCTTTCAGCCCAGTACTGGTCCTGAAAAGTAATTTTAACCGTACTTACCAGTAACTTGAATTTCCTTCCATAGGCTAACATTGACTGGTTTCACTTGGAAATTCTTCTAAGTGTGGAGTTTTGGAACTTTAAAATATTCATCTAAAATCAGCCGAAATACGAATTCCGATTTACTCATCTGTTATCAGGAGAGACCTCAGTGCTGCATCTTTCAGCCCAGTACTGATCCTCAAAAGTAATTTTAACCGTACTTACCAGTAACTTGAATTTCCTTCCATAGGATATCATTGCCTGCTTTTTGCTGAAAAAGTTTCTAAGTGTTTATTTTTGAAACATACAAATATTCCTCTAAAATCAGCCGAAATACGAATTCCGATTTAATCACCTGTTATAAGGAGAGACCTCAGTGCTGTATCTTTCAGCCCAGTACTGGTCCTGAAAAGTAATTTTAACCGTACTTACCAGTAACTTATATTTTCTTCCATAGGAATCCATGGTCTGGTTTTCAGCAGAAAAGTTTCAAAGTGTCGATTTTCACAAACTACAAATATTCCTTAAAAATCGCCTGTATGACTTAAACGCATTCTTTCAACTGTTTACAGGAGATGCACCAGTGCTGGATCCAGGATCCAACACTGAGTAAGAAAAAGTAACGATAACAGTTTTTACCTACTAAGTGAATTTCCTTCCATAGGATAACATTGGTGATTCTATGAGAAAAAGTTTCTAAGTGTCAACTTTTAAAATACAATAATATTCCTTAAAAATCACGACTGTAACCAAAACGCTTTTACTCAACTGTTTACAGGAGATGTACCAGGACTGAATCTAGGATCCAGTCCTGTGGTTAGAAAAGTAATCCTTACAGTAACTAATTGCATTTAACTAGAAATTCACATTGAGCTGAATGTTGCATTGTGTTTGAAAATGTGTTGCCCATTGCAACAACTGTAACTACTGTACTTAAAAGTCTATTGCCTATGTGCAAAGTATTTAAACTAAAGTAATTCATTCTGAGAAAGTATTTTTTGTAATGTAATGTATAATGTAATTACAATGTAATTTAAAAAATAAAATATGTAAAAGAAATTGTTTCTAAAAATGTAGTAAATCAGTATGAAAAAAATTAATATAAAAATTAATACATTTAAATATTGTCATTTAAAAAACCTTTGAAATTCACTGAAAAAACCGTAGGTTTCAGGCACGTTATAGTTACAAATTAGCATTTTAAAAACCTTTGAAATTCACTGAAAAAACCATAGGTTTCAGACACGTTATAGTTAGAAATTTGCATTTAAAAAACCTTTGAAATTCACTGAAAAAACCAGAGGTTTTAGGGACAGTTATAGTTAGTTGGACATTGCACTCGTACAAAACCCGTGAAATTCCCCCGTTATAGTTAGTTCAGCTAACTATAACTCGCGCCCCGCAATGCACTGCTGATGACGTCACATATTACATCACTCATGACATGGTCAGTGACATCACTGATGACATCACTGATGACATCTCAAATGACATCACTGATGACATCATCCACGTGATAATCTGATGTAGCTCCTCACAACCTAATATAACCTTTGATACACCCAATATAAATTACAGAGTGCCATTCGCAAAACCATAGACACTCCAACACCAATAACTACATACCCACTCACTGATTCTTAGGTCTACACACACACATCCACTCACTCACCCGTACAGTCACTCATACTTATGGTCACTCAGTACAGGACTATCATATGCACTCTTACTCCTATATAGACACTCAAACACCGCCACTCATCCATAGAGGTACTCACACACCTAGTCAGTCATGCAAATAATTAAACACACTGCCATTTACTCACCTATACAGTTATACACACACCAGCTCACTTAATCATACAAATACTAGCACATTGTTACGCTCTTATACAATCACTGATACAAGCACACACTCATCCATACAGCCACTATCACAATCACTCACTCTCGCTTATAGCTATTTATATACTCCAATACACATATATACTGCCTTTCACATATTTAGTTACACATGTACCACTGGGACATACATTCACTCACTAACACACTCTTACACACACTTACCCACCCATACAGTCTATCACAGATGCACTCTTGAAACCATCCACCCAGTGAATCACCCACTCACACATCTATGCACAGTCGCACACACCCCATCCACACAAACACTCAGGCACCCATACAGATACTCATAGAACCAATAAATAACCCATATAGACACTCATGTAGCTATTCGCAAATCCATGCATCCACTTACACACCAACAGACGGATACAGACATTCACACAGTTTAGTCACTAACCCATGCATTCAGTAAGATACGTTTAATCACTCACTTGTAGAGTCAGTCACGCACGTACTAAATCATCCATTCTGACACTTATACACCCACTCATTCTTCAATACGCCTTTCCCTATATATATTAAACATATTTAAACTTTACAGAAACACACAGTCACTGGATGATGTCATCAGTGATGTCATTTGAGATGTCATCAGTGATGTCATCAGTGATGTCACTGACCATGTCATGAGTGATGTAATATGTGACGTCATCAGCAGTGCATTGCGGGGCGCGAGTTATAGTTAGCTGAACTAACTATAACGGGGGAATTTCACGGGTTTTGTACGAGTGCAATGTCCAACTAACTATAACTGTCCCTAAAACCTCTGGTTTTTCAGTGAATTTCAAAGGTTTTTAAATGCAAATTTCTAACTATAACGTGTCTGAAACCTATGGTTTTTTCAGTGAATATATATATATATATATATATATGAATATATATATAAAAAAATTCTCTGAAAAAAACAAAGGTTACAGGGACGTTATAGTTAGGAAATAGAATTAAAAAACCCTTAGAAATTCACTGAAAAAGCTAAAGGTTACAGGGATGTTATAGTTAGTCTCAGATCTCACTCATACAAAGCCATTGAAATCCATCAGTTATAGTTATGTGAGCTAACTATAATTACGCCCCCATATTGCACTGCTTATGACCTCACATATTACATCACTCATGACATGGTCAGTGACATCACTGATGACATCTCAATTGACATCACTGATGACATTATTGATTACATCATCCTCAGAACCACTCACACACCCATACAGCTTCTCCTACACCCACTCTCACACCCACACAACCACTCACATACCCATTCACATACCAATACAACTACTCACACACCCATTCACTCATCCACAGAACCACTCACACACTCACTCATACAGCCACTCACACAACCGGCTGAAGCCAAGTCCCAAGATGGCTGCCAACCCTTCCTCGTTGAAGTGTTGGTAGCCAATCATATCTCTGCACAAGTTCGGGACTACTCGCAAAGTTTTCTAGACCCTAGATATACAAATTTGTTTTTCTTTAAATATTTTGAAAACTACTGAACAGATTGACACCAAATAACAAAAAGGCCCCTTTCTGGACCAAAGGCTTCCTTTCTGCCAAGTTTGGTATAATTCCCTTCAGCAGTTCTGTCTGTAGTCGTGTCTAAAATTTCTATGGGAATTAACATGGGGAAAAAAAGTTTTGGGAACCCCCCTTTTTCTCACCCCCCGCTTGATGGATCACACCAAAACTTTCATCACAGCAGCTGTACTGAGCGTCATAGTAATTTTGATAATTTTATGAAGATTCATCAAATGACACCAAATAAATTGGCAAAACAAAAAAAATGCTTTTCCTATGGAAAGTAAACTAGGTTCTACCTATTACTACCTAGAGGTGACCGCCAGTAGGCAATTATATATATATTATATTATATATATATTTAGTCCAAGAAGAAAGTCAAGTTTTTTAACAAAACCAAGGTCCAATTACCCTTGTTTTAACCACAAGTACCATGTTGCAAGTGACCTACCCGCTGGCAATGGTCTAGTAACCATAGGCTCCCCATTTGGTAATGAACAACTTAGTGTTGGCAAGTAAGTCTTGCCTTCCGGCAGCGGCGGTTCTGGCAACCAATGGTGAACATAAAATCCAAGTGCCACTGAGTGATGCCGAACACTTAACACAACGGGTGCCTCCTCTGTGAAAGTGGCCTTCACACAAATAATTTCCAAACAACACCCCTCACGGAGCAAACAGGAGCACTCACAGGTCTTTTTCCTCTGATTTATTGAAGCCAACAGATGCGATTCAGCATAATCGCCTTTCTTAATGTTGGGCATATCAATTGATAACACATGACAGTTTGTTTAAATACATCTTGACTGCTCCTGTTTGCATATATTTATTTAGATAGATAGAGAGATATATAGATAGGTAGGTAGATAGATAGATAGATAGATAGATAGATAGATAGATAGATAGATAGATAGATAGATAGATAGATAGATTATCTTCCTCCACAGTTCTCATAGCCTCCAAAACATGCTTTAGTGAGTGCGCATTGAAGTGAAAAACCAGTATCATCTAAAACACCTTTACTGACAATCCAAAAGCGATATATGCACTCCAGCTTTTGCAGTTAGAGTGTATTCTTTTATTACCTTGTAAGCAGACAAGTATGGCAAGTGCAGAACGAAACATCCAGACGTGTTCCGGCGTACCAGATGCCTTAATCACATATGAGGGGTGTTTTCCCTTCAGATCCATTAAAACCTAACAGTGCAAAAATGCAAGTAACATAAATGAAGGAGGCACAGGACTGTGGCGGTTCCCAGTAGGTAGTTATATTTAGGACATAATTTCCATTGGAAGAGCATTTTTTGTTTTACTAATAACTTTGGCGCCATTTGACAAATCTTCACAAAGGTTTCAAAACTAGTTTGCCAGTCCCGTCAGCTGCTGTTTGGAAAGTTTTGGGGTGATCCATCTAGTGCGGGCCGAGAAAAAGGGAGGTTCCCAAAATGTGTTTACCCCATGCAATTTCCCAAAGAGATTTTGGACCCAACTACAGCCCTAATTGCTGATCAGAAGTCCACCAAATTTTGCAGAAAGCTAGATATTGGTCTAGAAAGAGTGTTTTTTTGTAATTTGGTGTACATATTTTCAGTAGTTTTGGAGTTAAAAAAGAAAAAAGATTTATGTATATATCAGAGAGGCAGATCCATCATGGCAGATCCGCAGATCCACGTGCAAACAGCAATTACATGATTGGATGGCCGCAACCTGATAGGAATATTATGGCCACCGTTTGGTGCATCAGGACTCTGTTCCAAGCAGGGAAAACAAAATGTAAAAGTGACAGAAGGGGTCAGGGTAGAGGTACCCTGATCCCAGTGGACTGATTGAGGGGTCTGTGAGGGACCCCTCATGAACGAGACATTGCAAAAAATATGTTTGTACCCGAGGGGCCATGGATCCACTGTGGTGCTCATTGCAACCCCCTGTTTGCTCCGAGGCGGATTTGCTGATTCAGACCTCTATTAAAAAAACACATATACCCACTCAAAGACCAACACACCTACTCACTTACTCACTCACATACCCACTTATAAAAACACACACCCACTTGCACACCAATAGAGCCAATCACACACCCACTCACAGACCCACAAAACATATACATACATACTCACAGGCCCACACAGCCACTCACAATCTCACACATCCACTTACATACCCACACAACCACTCACACATTCATACTGACACTCACACAACCACTCACAGACTCACACAGTCACTCACACACCCGCTCACACATCCACTTACATACCCATTCAACCACTCACACACCCATACAGCCACTTATATACCTGCACAACTACTCACACACCCATATGGACACTCACACACCTACTCACAGACCTAGAAAACCACTCATACACCCACTCAGAGACCGACACAAGCACTCACATACCCACTCACACACTCACATACCCATACAACCTCTCACTGGCCCATTCACGCACCGATACAGCCACTCACACGCCCACTCACAGATCCAAAAACACTCACTCACAGACCCACACAGCCACTCACACATGCACTCACACACCCATTCAGCCACTCATACACCTATTCACAGAACTATAAAACCACTCACACACCCACTCACATGCCTATACAGCAACTCACACAACCACTTACATACCCACTCACAGACCCACACAGCCACTCACACACCCGCTCACATACTGGCACACTGACTTACACACACAACCACTCACACACCCATACAGCCTCTTACACACCCACTCAAAGACTGACAAAACCACTTATGCACCCATACAGCCACTCATACATGTACTCACACACCCACACAGCCACTCCCACATCCACTTACACACCCACACAGCCACACACACACACACTCACAAACCCATATAGCCACTCATACTCCCACACAGTCACTTACACAGCCACTCACACACCCACCCACAAGCAGTGATACACTTATAGAAATCACAAAAGAATATGTTTGTATTAAATGTGTTGTTGTTTTCATATTGAATGTGTGCTTTTGATTGGGAACAAAACCACAGGCCCATAAAATGAATTAACAAAAGAAAGACCTTACTTTCAGTTTTTTGATTTTTAGTTTTAAAATATAAAATAAGAATGAATGTGTGCATTAAATGTATTGAAAAACCTGTTGAAATCTATATTAGAAATTGAACTTATGGGTCATGTAGTACAATTTATAATGAAAAAAAACATGTGAAATTCACTAAAAAACCAGAGGTTACATAGACGTTATAGTTAGGAAATGGCACAAAAAATCGTAGAAATTCAATGATGAAACCAAAAGTTACAGGGACATTATAGTTAGGAAATAGAAGTAAAAAAACTTAGAAAATGTCCCAAAAAAACTAAGGTTACAGGGATGTTATAGTTAGGAAATAGCACTAAAAAACATAGAAATTCACTGCTAAAAACAAAAGTCACAGGGACGTTATAGTTAGGTTCAGATTTTACACACAAAACAATAGAACTTCAGTAGTCAAAATTTCCTAAGATAACTATAATGTATGCCCCCCGCAAATTACTGCTTATGACCTCACATATTACATCACTCATGACATGATCAGTAACACCACTGATGACATCACTGATGACATCACTGATGACATCTCAAATAACATCAATGTTGATATCACCGATATCAACTAGCAAAATAAACTTCAATATACTTCATAAAGTACCATTTAATTGTTTTTAAATAGGAAAAGGTGACAGGTCAGAAACGTACAGCAGAGGGCTCACTGTAACCTTTTCAACTACTACACTCACATCACCCAGGAGAGAATTTTCAGTGGTTATTCCTCTCTCTTCTAAACCACTGCTTTGAACACTAATGATCAAAGTAAGACATCTAACCATACAGGCTAGCCTATCACAAATCAAACAACACCATTCATCAATCTGGAAAGAGGTTTTAGTGCAGATGTCAGTTTTACACAAACCACTACAGCACACGCTCAGTAGAGAGGTCTTAGCGGACAGGCCACTGTGTCACAAATTACTAGTTAAATTATCCATCATCCTGCAGAAAGGTGTCAGCAGAGAGGTCAGTCTGTTGCAAACCACTACTATACTGAGCTGTCACCCTGGAGAGGGGTTTTAGTGAACAGATACATTTATTGCAAACTACTATTACACTCATTCATCACAAAGGAGAGAGGTCTAAAAATTATCTTGCAAAACACCACTATACTCAGCCATCACTGTGGAGTGAAGTCTCAATGAACAGCTTAGGCTGTCCCAAAGCACTACCATACACATACATCAGCAGGGGACATGTACCAGTGTAGAGGTTAGTTCACTCATAAATAATACACCTGCTTTCAAAATGGGATTACAGTACAGATGGTATATGTCAGAAATATTAACACTCAGTAGTAGTACAGAAAAAAAGAAATTTAACTAATACTGTACCTCAGTATATATCTCTCAGTGTCAGAAACTTTTATGAAACTCTCACTTGATGATGACATCAGTGAGGTCATCAGTGATGTCATTTGATTTCATGATGTTACTGACCATGTAATGAGTAATGCAATATTTAAGGTCATAAGCAGTGCATTGTAGGGGCGCAAGTTATAGTTAGCTCAGGTTAATATAACTGCTGAATTTCTAAGGTTTTGTGTGTGTGAAATCTGAACCTAACTATAATGTCTCTGTAACCTTTGGTTTTTTCAGTGAATTTCTAACGTTTTTAAATTCTATTTCCTAACCATAACATTCCTGCAACCTTTGATTTTTCAGTGAATATATATATATATCACAGAAAAAACAAAAGGTTACAGGGACGTTATAGTTAGTCTGACATTTCACTTGCACAAAACCAGAGAAATTCAGCCGTTATAGTTAGCTGAGATAACTATAACTCGCACCCCCACAATGCACTGCTGATGATGTCAAATATTGCGTCATCATGACATGGTCAGTGACATCTAAGGTTTTTTTTAAATGCTAATTCCTAACTAGAAAGTTCCTGAAACTTGTGGTTTTTTCAGTGAATTTCTAAGGTTTTTTAAATGCAAATTCTCCTCTATAACATCCATGAAACCTATTTTTTTACTGTGAATATATATATATATATATATATATATACATATACATATACATATATAATAAATATTTTTTACATTAAGTTAAATATTTTTTCTATAAGAATTTTTTAATTTTTTTATTTAAAGTATATACTCATATATATATATATATATATATATATATATGTATTATTATTATTTTTTTTAATATACAAATGGAGTCGCGTACCGGACACAAATCCACTTACACTACTGGGCCTTACTTCCGGATTCACGTACAAAACGTGACTCCAGCGTGATTTTTAACATAAATATTTTCATATATATAGACAATAATAATCTTAAGTTCAAGGTTACAGTTTTGTTAAGATAGTAAATAAACTTTTATATTATTAAAAGAAAGTATTTAAAACGTTTTTTTAATAATAATTTCATTAATCGCGGTATGTCCGCGTACATCGCAACTTCCAGATTTGCGTACAGGATGCGAATCTAATGGATTTTTCAACAATATTATATATTAATATAGATTAATTTACTTTAGTTTAAATAAAGAGGTACAGTTATTTGTAATTAAAATATTGTAAGATACAACCAAACATTGTTGAAATATAAATTTAAAAGAAGTTCCGAAATCGCGTCGCGCACCCCATGTGAAACAAAAAAAAGAGATTTGACCGGTTAAAGATCCTGTCATCCTTAACTTTGGCAGATCCCACCCTCTTTCTTCTAATTTTGAGTGTGGTTGGCAACAGCCATACTTTTTGAGAAGCTTAATAGTTTTGGAGGTGTTTTTTGGTGTTTGTAATATTTTCCAGTTAATTTTGGATATGGTAACTCCATAGGATTTGCAGGAGGAGGAGACCCTTCTGGAGGAGGAAGAGGAGCCACACCGTAAAAGGAAGGAGAGTCTGGTATGGCAATTTTTTACCATATCCGAGGGCCAGAAGAAGGTGACTGCACAAAAAGTAATGTGCAATGTGTGCAAGAAGATGCTGTCCCGAGGATCGGACAGGAAATACTCATGTGGTACATCGTCAATGAACAAACATTTAAAAACCATGCCCAATAATAGGCTTGCAAGAGCTGAACTTGCAAGAGCAAATGAAGGCAGTCAAGATTCACGACTTTCCACTTCCCGAGCTGGCGATAGGTTTCAGTCCATCCCACTGACTCTTTCTCAAAAGCAGGACTTTTTTGTCCTAGTGCATTACTGTTCTAAGTATTGGGGAACAGGCTATCCAAACCATGTTGGACACTATTAACAACCTTTGTTGTTAATTTCTTTCCCCCAATTAGGCACGCTGTTATGTGCTTGATTTTTTGTTTACATTTTTTGTGAAAATATCTTTAAAAAAATATAAAATAGTTTTTAAAAAAGAAAAAAACGGTTCTTACGTAACCACCTATTTTGGTTTAAAAAAGAAAACGTATATGTTGTGTGAATACATGAGTCAATGGATAGTGTCTGTGTGATTGGATGAGTCCGTACGTAGAGTCTGAGTGATTGGATGAGTAAATAAGTAGTGCTTGAGTGAATGGATGAGTGCAAGGTTAGTGCCTGGGTGATTGTGGGAGTGAATGGATAGTGCCTGGGTGATTGGAAGAATGTCTGAATAGTGCCTGACTGATTGAATGACTGCATGAATAGTGTCTGGGTGAATGGATTAGTACAAGGCTAGTGTCTAGGTAAATGTATGAGTGCATGGGTAGTGCCTGGGTGATTGGCTGAGTGCATGAGCACTGTCTGAGTGAATGCATGAGTGCATGGGTACTGCCTGAGTGAACGGTTGAGTTGAAGGATAGTGTCTGAGTGATACGATGAGTGCATGGGTAGTGCCTGGGTGATTGGATGAGTGCATGGGTAGTGCCTGAGTGAATGGATAAGTGAAAGGGTAGTGCCTGGCTCATTGGGTGAGTGCACAGGTAGTGTCTGTGCGATTGGATGAATGAATAGGTACTGCCTCAATGATTGCATGACTGCATGGACAGTGCCTGAGTGAATGGATAAGTGCAGGGGTAGTTGCTGGATGAATGGGTGAGTGCACTAGCAGTGCCTGGGTGATTGCATGAGTGCATGGATAGTACCTGGGTGAATGAATGACTGTATGGGTAGTGCCCAGGTGATTGTGTGAGTGAATGCATAGTGCCTGAGTGATTGGAACAATGTATGAATAGTACCTGGCTGATTGGATGACTGCATGAGTAGTGTAAGTGTGAATGGATTAGTGCAAGACTAGTGTCTGGGTGATTGTTTGAGTGCATGGGTAGTGCCTGAGTGAATGAATTACTGCAAGGGTAGTACCTGGCTCATTGGTTGAGTTCAGGGGTAGTGTCTGAGTGATTGGATGAGTGCATGGGTAAGTCTGTTTTTATTTTTATTTTATATAGCGCAGCTACTCACCCTTACGGGTCTCAAGGTGCTGGGGGCCGTAGTGGAAATTAAGTGAGCTATTGCCCAGAGTCACATGGTGCTGAGCTGCCGCCAGAGCCGGGGATCGAACCGTGAACCCTGTGCTCCGAAGTCAGCTGCCCTGGCCGCTGCACCACACCTCTCCACCTGGGTTATGCCTTAGTGAATGCATGAGTGGAAAGGTAGTATCTGGGTGATTGGATGAGTGCATGGGTAGTGTCTAGGTGATTGGATGAGTGCATGAGTACTGTCTGAGTGAATGCATGGGTACTGCATGAGTGAATGGTTGAGTTGAAGGATAGTGTCTGAGTGATTTGATAAGTGCATGGGTAGTGCCTGGGTGATTGGATGAGTGCATGGGTAGTGCCTGAGTGAATGGATAAGTGGAATGTAGTGCCTGGCTCATTGGGTGAGTGCATGCGTAGTGTCTGTGTGATTGGATGAATGCATGGGTACTGCCTCAATGATTGCATGACTGCATGGACAGTGCCTGAGTGAATAGATGAGTGTATGGGTAGTTGCTGGATGAATGGGTGAGTGCAATAGCAGTGCCTGGGTGATTGTATGAGTGCATGGATAGTACCTGGGTGAATGAATGAGTGTATGGCTAGTGCCTGGGTGATTGTGTGAGTGAATGGATAGTGTCTGGGTAATTGGAAGAATGTATGAATAGTGCCTTGCTGATTGGATGAGTGCATAAGTACTGCCTGAGTGAATGCATGAGTGCATGGGTAGTGACTGAGTGAATGGTTGAGTGCAAGCATGCTACCTGAGTGATTGGATGAGTGCATGGGTAGTGCCTGAGTGAATGGATTAGTGCAAGGGCAGTGCCTGGATCATCTAGTGAGTGCATGGGTAGTGCCGGGGTGATTGGATGAGTGCATGGGCAGTGCCTCAATGACTGTATCAGTCCATGCGCAGTACATGAGTAAATGTATGAGTGCATGGGTAGTGCCTGAATGAATGGGTGAGTACAAGAGCAGTGTCTGGGTGATTCCATGTGTGCATGGATAGTAGCTGGGTTAATGAATGATTGTATGGGTGATCCCTGGGTGATTGGATGAATGCATGTATAGTGCCTGTTTGGTTGCATGGATGCATGGGTAGTCCCTGGGTAATTCCATTAGTGCATAGGTAGTGCCTGGGTGAATAGAGATGTTCATGGGTAGTGCCTGGGTGAATGGCTGAGTGTATGGGCACTGCCTGGGTGATTGGAACAGTGCAAGAGTACTGTCTGGGTGATTGAATGAGTGCATACGTAGTATCTGGATGATTGGTGGCTGTATGCATAGTGCCTGAGTGAATGAATGAGTGCAAGGATAGTGTTTGAGTGATTGGATGAGTGCATGGGTTTTGCCATATACAGTAGATTCTATCCCTTAAAACTTAGTCCTATTAGCTCTATAATATATTTTAAAATACTTCTTCAAATGAGAAGATACATCATACTTCAAAACTTTAAAATTTTCAAATATAATAAAAAGCACTTTCAATACCCACCTGTCCTGTATAAGGAGGAGAAAGTAATACATACATCTTCTTGTATGCAAATTTCAAAAACATGTGGTGTGAAACAGATGTATTCTAGTATGTGAAGGCTTATGAGAAGTCATTGGATAGAGAGTTCAATACACACCTGCCCTGTATAATGAGGAGTAAATAACTTGCAATAAAAGCACTTTTATTGGTCTATTCACTTTTGTAAAAAGTAAGTGTGATACTGCTCCTCAGAAATATAATGATACTTTTCAAATACTCTATAGGATGAACATTATTTATATTAGAAACAAATAACATATAATTACATTTTAAACATTTTTCTAGGTTATCATGCATATTGTATTATGTATTCTTACCTTTCAAGTAATTTTGATACATCATTCAGTAAATCTATTTTAGAGTAGTAATATCCTAAACAGCATTAAAACGGTTGTCAAACTTCAACAGTAGTTACTATAAAAAAGAAAAAGAAAAACTGTTATTTAATGATAATATATGAGAAAAATTATATTATATTTTTGAGAACACAAATTAATTTAGAATTACATAACATTCTCAGTTTCCCTTTTTGCTGTTCTCAGTGTGCACACAACTTCACCATACACAGTGATTTCAATGAACCATCATTATTTATCAGTGGGGAAAAAACAATCAAATTGATTATAGAAAAAAAAATCGTCATAGAACATCATTATCAATATGTGTAGCTATGCGTTCTCCTTTCTATACGTTCTTAATCAGTTCTTTCATCTATATTAACTCTATTATTTATCAAAAATACATTTCGCAAAACGTATAATCTCATTTACATCTTGAACTATATAGACAACAAATATATAAACTATTTGCTTTTAAACAACATTTTCCAAATGTAATATCAATTAGGGCAAATAATAATCAAAACACTAATTATAAACACTAATAGTTTGCAGTGCTGTCTACTTTCTGTTGACATCTTCCCAATAGGCCGAATGAGGTACTCAAAACTTTGGATGCAGAAATAACATATAAGAATTTGGTAATTCATTAGGCAATCTAGGTTTGCATTCCAAGTGGGCATCATTGCAATGCATCCATCCTTTATTGCACTTTAAATAAACAGTATAGTCTCCAGATGTTGTAGTAGGACCATCATGTAAAATAATAGCCACTGTTGTAAAAGTTCTTCCTGAAATAGATATTTGACTTCCTTTAAAATTTGTAATTTTTATTTCTAATTTTCTTCCAATTGGTCTACAACGTTGTAACATTAAAATGAGATATTTTCCACATCTTTCTATATGTAATGTAGACAACATCTCTGATCTACAATGTGAACATGTGATATCCGGATTTGCTGTTTTTACCAATTTGTTAAAAGGTATTGATTTGCAGTTTGGTTTGTCAAGTATAGGAATCGTTCTGTTTGTATTTCAGTGGTAGAAGTAAATGAACACTCTTCACATTTATGATCCCATCTATAAGTTAGTCCAAATAAGTTATCAATGTGTATTCCTTCGTCTTCTAACACTCCAAGAATGAACATTACAAATTCTTGTGCATCTTGTTGTATGTTTAGAGTAAATGTCAATGAACCAGTACATATATCTAAAACATGTCAAATGCCAGAAGCAGTATGTATTTTATTTCTGTCACTTACCAACTGTTGAAATACATGATGTAGTGCAGAACAGAATCTTTTTCACGATTTTCCATGATTTCATGATGAAGATGTGGTAGATGAACACAACATTCAGAATCACATTGGCATAACAGTTGATACCTGAACTGTTTCCCAACTGGTATCCTACAATGTCATCAACACTTTTCACTTTCTTTTCTTTACGCCTTCAACTTTCTCTTCAAATGTTTTCTTTTTTTGAACCTCAGTTGAATGTTTTATATATTACCATTTTGGAGACACTACACGTTTCTCATATATGGGATATTCACCTAAATGAGCAGCATAAAGTCTTCTTAAACCATTGTACTCTCTTATACAATTTGCATCAGCACTAACCTTTTTCTCATCAAAATCTATAAAATACAAACCAGACAATGTTGTTACTCAAGACAATGCAACATGTGCCATTCCCTCTTTGAACACTGTACTTCCAATATTTACAAAAGCTCTGACTATACTTAAACCTTGAGATTTATGAATAGTTACTGCATATGCTAGAGACAGAGGAAACTGTTGTCTGCGAACATGCAAGTCTTTTACAAGCAAAAAATGTACAACACAACACCCAATGTGTCTTACCTCATTAATCTGATCAAATTTTATAATCAAAAATTCTATTCCATCTCTATTTTGAAAATTTACAAAATCAACAACTTTTCCCATTGCTCCATTTTCAAATCCTTCTTCTACATTCAAATTACGCCACAAAATTACAAGACAGTTTTTACATACATTTAAAGTCTTTTCCAATCCCGCAGTTTTAGATACAGGCTTTTCTAAAGAATCCAATTTAGCCTGTAGTTTCTCAGTAAGAAGAACTGTTACTCCCTGGTGTTCGATTTTGTCAATACCTTTAATTTCCAGAATTTGTTGTTTTTCCTGTTTGAGAACTTGTTGATTAAATGTAGAATACTCTTGCAGTGTAAGCATTAGACAAACTACAGACTTGTTTTCTACAAGCATATTGTACATTACTTCAGCTGCTGTTTTTCCAGTTGTAAACAAATTCCTTAGTAGCCAACTTTCTAAAGCTTGTTTACCATGTTCCATCAAGACACCAATTCTTATGTCTTTAAGAATATTTCCATAATGTTCATCATATGCATGTTGCATATTCTTAGCAAGTTCTTTATATTCAAAGTTTAACAAAATATTAATATTTCCTATACTTCCTAAAGATTTCCTTGTCTCATCATGGAGAAGTGTTTTAAAACCAGGTTGTCCTTTAACAGGAGTATGTTGTAGTCGGCCTCCAAATACAATTACATGTTTTCCTCCAAACAGAACATCGTAATCTGTTTTTAAAATATGTTGTATTCTCAAGTGCACAAAGGCGAACATTAAGATTGAGACCGTGCTCACCTCATCAACGATTAAAAGTTTAATTTTCTTCAGAACTCTTGAGACTTCATAACAAGCTTCTCCAGTTAGCTTCTAGTATTCCAATTAATTATCATGTTCAACAGGTAGCATAAGTAATTGATGTAAAGTAATACCTTTAATGTTGTGTGCTGCTAATTCAGTTAGAGCTGTTACAACACAAGATAAATGTGATTCTGTAGTTTTGTCCAAATAACTGGTCAAAACTTTAATTAAGAAACTTTTTCCTTTTCCAGCTTGACCACTGATGTACATTAGAATAGGTTTAAATGATGAACATTGGCATTCTTTTTTTCATGCAGCAAGTCATGTTGTACCTGTTGTTTGACTTGTAGATGTATTTCTTTTTGTTCAATATTTAGTTGTTCCTCTAACTTTCCCAACTGAATAATATCCTGTTGTGCTTGTTGCATTGCAGTTTCTACCTCATTCATGTGTATTTCTGATTCATTTTTCAATAATTGGTTGTCCTAGTGGATCTTGACTCAGTGGGCCAGAACTTTGACTGCCTTGTGAACTCTCTCTAGCTATTTCAGCTGCAATAGTACTTTCTTGTTCAATCTCATCACATTTGTAGATAAGTTGGAAAAATTGTGCACTGAATGCTGCCTTTAGTTGCATTAAAAGAATCTTCATAGCAGTCAAAATTTCCAAGTGATTATGTTTTACTACGCCAAGGCTTGAACAGTTGCAGAAGTGCTAAATAGAAAAATTCTCTCTCATCTGCACTATCACAACTCAGTTTTCTGTGATTAATAAGATTCCCTTTGACATGTTTCACTACATCCATCACTGCATATCTTTCTTCTTTTATATTTTCTCTAACATTCTTTTTAAACTTATAGTGCTGAAGTGTTTCATACAGACATAGGTTTTCAAGATGTGGACTCCTTTTGGGATAGTAGTTTTAACAATATCAGTACTTTCTTGTTCATACTATGCTAAGTATTCGATTTCTTGTAAAGATTTCAATACCCTATTTTGTGTGGAAGCAAGACCTAGACTTACCCAAATGATTCCTCTTGACTTTGAATATAAACTGGCTGAGCTCAAGCAATCCGAACATTCATAGGATCCAATCTCTCTATGGGAAAGCATTTTCAAGCTGGAGCTGTACGTTTTCTTGCTAAGACTCTTCTCTGCTGAAATTTCATCCCACGTTTCTTTCATCTCTGTTTTTTCAGATTTTGTAATATATGATGTAACATAGCGAGCAACAGCAATTGAATTATCTGCAAAATACTGAATATCCATGTTTGCATTTCACATTTTCAAAATAACTGGAGTCTTTAATGTACTTTGAAGCATCTGTTCTTTTTAAGTTGTATGTATTTTTGGGAGATTTCCGAGTTACTGCATGTCTTAGTGCTGACAAAAAACTATTTACTCTTCCTTTAGAAATTATAGGACGTGGGAATCCAAAACAACATCTTGTATAAAATTTCCCTTTACATTTGTATTTTTGTCAGCAGTATTTCCCACATCGATGACTTTGAATGCGTAAAACATGTTGTCTCAAGCTCTTTTCTCCTCATCTCTTGGAATGGCACATGTAACATACTTTTCGATGAAAGACAAAACAGTTTCATCACTATCTGTTCCAAATTTTGGTGCATTCTTTATCCATAATAGCATGTGTAGATGAGGAGCACCTCTGGCTTGGTACTCTTTTCGCAAAGAGAAATCAGTTACCTCTCCAAGAGGTGGAATGTTTTTATTGCAGATAAATGACATCATACTTTGAAACCTATGGTTAAAATACCTGCACACATTTACATGATCCAAGGAACAGAGTTTTCCAGCTGTCTTCAATTCAATGCTTTTAACATTTGAAATTGCTTCTCATAGAAATTCAAGTAAATCTTCCCACGCATATTTAGCACAGCTAAGTGTTACAAACCATGTAGGTGTACCTAAGTTTCTTAACATACATTTAAGTTCACCATGACGACGATACCAATATTCATTGGTACCACGTTGGCAGGCCTTCAAATAAATTAACTGAGATTCTAAATTTTCATCTCTTTGTTAAACTTATTCCATGAACTCTTTTGCAGAAACATGTTGAAGATGAACTCCTGTTTTTAATATGTGGTTCACTGCATATGAAAGTGCAGACAAATCACTTTCAAACAGAAGATGAAATATATACGACTGCACTGCCGAAATCTTGGATCTTCAGAGAACAGTCTTGTTTATCGGTATTCTGGAAGCTGGAATCTGTACAGATCACTCATCTAATCTTCTACCTTCTTCAGTGGGGAATAGCTGTGGAAAACAGCGAGCTTCTAAACTTTTTTCCCATACACTCACGGGAGTTCCCTTTGATTCCTTCATTTGAAATAATTTAATACTGTTTCCTATGATTTTTTTGAATGCAAAGGATGTATAGTATAATGTTCATAAATATCTTCACTCCTGCACTTTTCCACTTTTTCTATTTGGCCACTTGAAATTTCTGTTTCATCTTGTAAGCATATTACCTGTTCATCAACATTTACATTCTTATAATAAATATTATTCTGTACCAGGTATAATGTAGACTTTTGAAGTTTATTAACATCTACAAACTCTTGGCAAATTTTTGGACTCTTTGTTGGTACACCATTTACTAGAATAACTACTGGCTCCTTTTCCTCCCTGTCTACACCAACAGTTTCAATGTCTTTCTTAAAATCTAAAGGTAAGTACACAACTCTTCCTTTCAGACCTCTTTGTAAATCTGTTGGTGGCAGCTTACCTGTTATAGGCTCCATACAAACTATGGCCTGAAATGGGTGCACAAATTGAATAAGAATAGACTCATAAGCATTTAAATCTGCCAGTTCCTGAGGAATAGGTACCAACCCTAAGTTGTTATCTACTGCTCTAGCTGGCATTATGTTTTTTCCCAATTTTTTATAACAGTATTTACAAATAACTTGATCAGTAGCCAAGTCAAACTGACCTTCTACCAACAAATAAACACCAAATCGCTGCCACTTATCATTGTTTTCCTTTTCAGTTTTTAAATACAAATCAACATTCCTAGTTTTACTTCTATAGTGAGTACGTAGACAACAAATACAAACATAGGGGGTCATTACAATGATGGGCGGATCGCCACCGCCCGTATGGCGGTGGCGATCCGCCCGCCATTTCCCACCGTCCGCTTGCCTTTTCCCCCCCTGCCATATTACGATGGCGGGGGAGCCCGGCGGACAGAAAGACCGTCCGCCGGTTTTCCGCCGGTCCCACAGGGGACCGGGCGGTAAGGACCCTAATATGGTGGCAGTGTCTGCAAGACACCGCCATCCATATTAGGATGTTGGCGGAGCTGCCTTTCCATGGCGGTGTTGCCGCCATGGAAAGGCATGTGGACTTTGCTTCTGGGGGCCCGTTGTGGGCCCCCGGGGGGGTGGGGGTGCACATGGGGGTACCTATGGTACCCCCCACATTTGAATGCACAAGGTGGCAGGCACCGCGCGGTGCCTGTCACGTTGTGCATTGAAATGCACAACATGCGTTTCTCGCATTGCGGCGGGTGCTGCTGACAGCACCGCCAGCCGCAATGCGAAGAATACGGGATGCCACCGCCACCGTGGCGGTGGCATCCTAATATCCATGGTGGGACCGCCACACCCCTTGCGGACGGTCCCGCATTCCGTTGCGGTGGCGGGCGGACTTTGTCCACCCGCCATCGTAATTTGCCCCATAGTTTGGTTTTTCAGATGAAACTGTCTTAAACGTTATAATTTCTTCTGCAAACTCATCAATACTAATCTCTTTCCCGTGTCCTTCAGCCCCTACACTTATCAAACTCTCACTTTGTCTACACTCTTCTTCTGAACCAAAAAAACGAAACTGTATATGATCACAAACTTTTTGTACATCTGATACTGACCCGTGCAAAAGAGCTGTGTTCATTTTACTTAACATAATGCAGGAGTTTTTACATAGTAGAGTCTCCTTACTAACTTCCGCATTTCAGAGTGGTGTACAGATTACATTCTTAAATGATGAAAAGTACTTTGGCACACTTTTCTTGAAAGACAAGCCAGAGAATGACCTTGCAACTTAGTATATTTTGTTATTTTATTTGGATCTAGTCCTTGTAACATCTTAATCTTCTGTTTAATTTTTTTTTTGTATATTCTCATAAAAAAAAATCGTAATATGTCAATAGATTTCTGTCGAATACTGCAAATACTGCTACAATCCCAGTTATATACATGAGCTTCTGTATGCCTCCCTTCAATTTCTTCAGCTATTACTTCTTCCACATTCCTAGGAACCATTTTTTCTTTTGGAATGGGAGAACCATCTTTCATCTCATAGCATCGACCACTAGTATCAACTGCATGTACTAATGTGTTCTCTTAAAAATAGCTTTCTTCATTAAAGAAAGGCTCAGTACTGGAAGTGTGCTTCCATTTACCAGTTAAAGTTTTACAAAAGTTACTTCTATTAACAAGTCTTTTTCTTTTGCTTTTCTCCTTCATAAACACCATTCTTTTATCCAATGTTCTCATTCTCTTCATTATTAATATAAATAATTTTGTTTCAATTCAACAGCACTATCTACTACACTTTCAATGTGTTGCTTTTTCTTATACACTGCTGATCTTTTTTATATCTTTTACATTCTTGTAATAAATTATGAATTACTCTACTTCTAAACATCCTTGTACGTATATCCTTATACTCTTTTTGTCTGCTTGTAATATGTGGTGTTTTCCCATTAACTAAAGTTTTTTTACCATGACACCCCTTCTTTTCCTTCTGATTTGTTGTATAACTTTTCTTTTTCTTTTCATTATTATTGACTTTTTTAAATCTCTCTACAACTGTTTTAAGAAATTGTTTAGTGCTCTTACCAGAAGAGTTTTTATCTTGTGTAATGTTTTGCTCTTTTTCTAATGTACTCTTTTCACTTTTTGTTAAGTAGTACTATTTTCTTTGTTCTCTTCTCTTTTCATGTTTTCTTGCCATCTTCAATTTGTGTTCCAAATCAAATACATTTCTTAAAAACAAAGAATAGTTTCAATAGCTTGTTACATCAATTAACAATTTTAAATTACTTATATATCAATATTCATAATAACAATACGCAATTACTTACAATTACATTGCTATTCTCTTCATAACAAATAAAAATGTACGATACCTAAGTATGCACTTTTGCAAAGCTTTAAATGTTTGAAAGTCTGGGGAAAAACTTTTTAACCTTTTAAAGCTAGCATATTAAGATGTATAACACATGTGAGATTGCATGTACAAGTAGAAACATACCTCAGTCATGATAGCACACAGACCTTTAAACTTGACAGAGTGCACTTTATATTGCAAACAGACACGTAAATATATACAGCCTACTTCAACTGTACCTTTCCAGTGACTCATATGAAGAAGCCTAATCCCTAATTCCTCTGCCAACATGACATAAACCTCACTTTCCTCTGGCAGCATCACTATTCACTGACTGCTCAGAATGTTCGGCTTAGCTAAATTCAAAACAACAACCCTTCCCATGTCACTGTTGTAAGTTTCACCTTGTTTCTGAAGGCATAAATGTGTGTGTCTGTGCCTTTTGCAAGTGACATGATACATAAAAAGAAACATACAAATAGCTGAATACCTCTGTTTCAGACCACATGCTCTCTGAATATGTGTAAAAGAAGGTTTATGTATTCCTTTTTGCTCATAAAACAGGGCACATGGGTACTGAATAGTCTATTTCAGTAGCTCTATAACACCTTCATACGTAACACATGTCTGCTGGTGTGAGCAAATGACAGAGCTGAACTGAGAAGATGTGTCCACCTGTAGGAGAAGCTACCAGCTTTTTAAGCTAGCATCATCAGATGCATAACACATGTGAGACTACATGTACAAGTAGACACATATCACAGTCATGAGAACACGCAGACATTTAAACTTGACAGACTACACTTCGCATTTTAAGCACATACCTAAGTTTATATGGCCTTCTTCAAGTGTACCTTTCCACAGACTCATATGAAGTAGCCTAATCACTAATTCCTCTGCCAACATGTCTTAAACCTCACCTTTCTCTTGGAGCTTCAGTATTCACCAACTGCTCAGAATGTTGGGCCTACCCAAACCTAAAACAGCAATCTTTCCTATGTAACTGTTGTAAGTCTCACCATGTTTCTGAAGGCATACATGAGTGTGTCTGTGCCTTTTGCTAGTGATATGATACTAAAAAGAAATATACAAATACTTGAATATCTGTGTTTCAGACCGCATGCTCTCTAAATTTGTGTACAACAAAGTGTATGTATTCCTTTCTGCTCATAAAACAGGGCATGTGGGTGTTCAATAGTCTATTTGAGGGGCCACAAAGAGAAGCAAGAGAGGTGCATAAAGAAGCAAGAGAGGTGAAGAAAGAGGAAGATAGGTGCAGAAAGAGCAAGAGAGGTAGAGAAAAAGGCATGAGAAGTGCAGAAAGAACTAAGAGAGGTGCAGAAACAAGCAAACAAGATGCAGAAAGAAGCAAGAGAGGTGCAGAAAAAAGAGAATGAGGTGCAGAAAGAGACAAGTGAGGTGCCGAAAGAGGAAAAAGAGCTGCAGACAGAAGCAAGAGAGGTGCAGAAAGAAGCAAGAGAGGTGCAGAAAGAGGAAGAGAGGTGCAGAAAGAAGCAAGAGAGGTACAGAAAAAAGAAAGAGAAGTGCAGAAAGAACTAAGAGAGATACAGAAACAAGCAAGAGAGGTGCAGAAAGAGGTGATAGAAGTTCAGAAAGAGGCAAGAGAAGTGCAGAAAGAGGCAAATGAAGTGCAGAAAGAAGCAAGACAGGTACGGAAAGAAGAAGAAATGTGCAGAAAGAGGCAAGAGAGGTACAGAAAGACACAAGAGAAGTGCAGAAAGAAGCATTCATGCATGTGTCTGTGCCTTTTGCTAGTGACATGATATAGAAAAAGAAACATACAAATAGTTGAATACCTCTGTTTCAGACTGCATGCTCTCTAAATTTGTGTACAAGAAAGTGTATGTATTCTTTTCTGCTCATAAAACAGTGCACATGGGAATTAAAGAGTCTATTTGAGGGGGCTCTATAACACATACATATATAAGACATGTCTGCCTGTGCGACTGAATTACAGAGCAGAACTGAGAAGATTTCTCCACCTGTAAGAAAAGCTACCAGCTTTTTAAGCTAGCATCTTCAGTAACCCTGGGCAAAGCACTACGCTACGCTCGTGTAGTTTGCGAAGTTTGCGCTACTTCGCACAACGCGAATTGCACGTAGCACAGTGCAAACACGCGTAGCGTAGCGTAGCGTAGTGCAGCGGTCATTTTTTGCTTGCTCGCGGTCCTCAACGTCAAGTTGGCGACCGCGAGCAAGCAAAATGACATCCCGGCGAGATTCTCAACGCTGGGAGGTCAGGTTTCTCATTGCGAGTGGTCGCGTATGCTCGCGACCGCTCGCGATGAGAAACTACCAGTCCGCGTTGAGAAAGCTGCCGCTCGAGTAAAAATCTACTCGAGCAGCAGTAAAAGACAGCTCGCACTGTGCAAGATGCCGTTTTCAATGATTGCACAGTGCGGACAAGCATCCGGCACTGTGCAATCATTGCGAACAGTGCACTACGCAGTTCGCGTAGTGCTACGCGTAGTTCGCGTAGTGCGAACTGCACTTTGCGTAGCTTCGCGTAGCGCTACTTCGCGAACTACGCCCAGGTTTAATCTTCAGATGCATACCATATGTGGGAATATATGTACAAGTAGATACATACATCAGTCATGAGAGCATGCAGACATTTAAACTTGACAGACTGCACTTCCCATTTTAAGCAGAAAGCTAAATTTATATGGCCTACTTCAAGTGTATATTTCCGGAGACACATAAGAAGTAGCCTAATCACTAATTCCACTGCCAACATGTCTTAAACCTCACTTTTCTCTTGCAGCTTCACTATTCACCAACTGCTCAGAATGTTAGGCCTACCAAATTTAAAACACCAATCCTAGCCATGTCACTGTTGTAAGTCTCACCAAGTTTCTGAAGGCATGCATGCATGTCTGTGCCTTTAGCTACTGACATGAAACATAAAAGTAAACATACAAATAGTTGAATACCTGTGTTTCGGACCGCATGCTCTCTGAAATTGTGTAGAAGAAGGTGTATGTATTCCTTTCTGCTCATAAAACAGGGCACGTGGAATTGAATAGTCTATTTCAGTGGCTCTATAACACCTTCATACTAAAACATGTCTGCTGGTACGAGCAAATGACAGAGCTAAACTGAAAAGATTTGTCCACTTGTAGGAGAAGCTACCAGCTTTTTAAGCTAGCATCTTCAGATGCATAACACATGTGAGACTACACTTACAAGTAGACACATACCACAGTCAGGAGAACACGCAGACCTTTAAACTTGACAGACTACACTTCCCATTTTAAGTACACATCTAAATTTATACGCCTTCTTCGAGTGTACCTTTCCACAGACTCATACGAAGTAGCCTAATCACTAATCCCTCTGCCAACATGTCTTAAATGTAACTTTTCTCTTGGTGCTTCACTACTCAGCAACTGCTCAGAATGTTGGGCCTACCCAAATTTAAAACAGCAATCCTTCCCAATGTCACTGTTGTAAGTCTCACCATGTTTCTGAAGGCATGCATGCTTGTGTCTGTGCCTTTTGCTGGTGACATGATACATAAGAAAGAAACATACAAATACTTGAATACCTGTGTTTCAGACCGCATGCTCTCTAAATTTGTGCACAACAAGGTGTATGTATTCCTTTCTGCTCATAAAACAGGGCATGTGGGTGTTCAATAATCTATTTGAGGGAAACAAAGACAAGCAAGAGAGGTGCAGAAAGAAGCAAGAGAGGTGCACAAAGAGAAAGAGAGGTACAGAAAGATGCAAGAGAAGTGCAGAAAAAGGCAAGAGAAGTGCAGAAATAAGAGGAATGCAGAAACAAGCAAGAAATGTGCAGAAACAAGCAAGAGAGGTGCAGAAAGAAGAGAGTGACATGCAGAAAGAGGCAATAGAGGTACAGAAAGAAGCAAGAGAGGTGCAGAAAGAAGCAAAAGAGATGCAGAAAGAGGAATAGAGATGCAGAAAGAAGCAAGAGAGGTGCATAAAGAGGCAACAGAAGTGCAGAAAGAAGCAAGAGAGGTACAGAAAAAAACAAGAGAAGTACGGAAAGAGGCAAGAGAAGTGCAGAAAGAGGCAAGTGAAGTGCAGAAAGAGGCAAGAGAAGTACAGAAAGAGGCAAAAGAAGGGCAGAAAGAGGAAGAAAGGTGCAGAAAGAGGCAAGAGAAGTGTAGAACAAGGCAAGAGAAAAGTGCAGAAACAGGAAGAAAGGTTCAGAAAGAAGCAAGAAAAATGCAGAAAGAGGCAAGAGAAGAGCAGAAAGAAGAATAAATGGGCAGAAAGAGGCAAGAGAGGTGCAAAAAGAGGTAAGAGAGGTACAAAAAAAGGCAAGAGAGGAACAGAAAGAGGCAAGGGGGTGCAGAAAGAAGTGAGAGGTGCAGAAAGAAGCATTCATGCATGTGTCTGTGCCTTTTGCTAGAGACATGATACATAAAAAGAAACATACAAATAGTTGAATACCTGTGTTTCAGACCGCATGCTCTCTGAAATTGTGTAGAAGAAGGTGTATGTATTCCTTTCGGCTCATAAAACAGGGCACGTGGGTATTGAATAGTCTATTTCAGTGGCTCTATAACACCTTCATACTAACACATGTCTGC
The DNA here is from genome assembly GCA_963921515.1 of Calotriton arnoldi. NCBI lineage: Eukaryota > Metazoa > Chordata > Amphibia > Caudata > Salamandridae > Calotriton > Calotriton arnoldi. The sequence goes on from CAWUFW010022603.1 coordinate 42,953, forward strand.
TGGTACGAGCAAATGACAGAGCTGAACTGAAAAGATTTGTCCACTTGTAGGAGAAGCTACCAGCTTTTAAGCTAGCATCTTCAAATGCACAACACATTTGAGACTACACATACAAGCAGACACATACCACAGTCAGGAGAACACGCAGACCTTTAAACTTGACAGACTACACTTCCCATTTTAAGTAGACATCTAAATTTATACGGTCTTCTTCGAGTGTACCTTTCCACAGACTCATACGAAGTAGCCTAATCACTAATCCCTCTGCCAACATGTCTTAAATGTAACTTTTCTCTTGGAGCTTCACTACTCAGCAACTCCTCAGAATGTTGGGCCTAGTCAAATTTAAAACAGCAATCCTTCCCATGTCACTGTTGTAAGTCTCACCATGTTTCTGAAGGCATGCATGCTTGTATCTGTGCCTTTTGCTGGTGACATGATACATAAAAAGAAACATACAAATACTTGAATACCTGTGTTTCAGACCGCATGCTCTCTAAATTTGTGTACAACAAGGTGTATGTATACCTTTCTGCTCATAAAACAGGGCATGTGGGTGTTCAATAATCTATTTGAGGGAAACAAAGAGAGGCAAGAGAGGTGCAGAAAGAAGCAAGAGAGGTGCAGAAAGAGGAAGAGAGGTACAGAAAGATCCAAGAGAAGTGCAGAAAAAGGCAAGAGAAGTGCAGAAATAACTAAGAGGAATGCAGAAACAAGCAAGAAATGTGCAGAAACAGGCAAGAGAGGTGCAGAAAGAAGAGAGTGACATGCAGAAAGATGCAAGTGAGGTACAGAAAGAGGCAATAGAGGTACAGAAAGAAGCAAGAGAGGTGCATAAAGAAGCAAAAGAGATGCAAAAATAGGAATAGAGATGCAGGAAGAAGCAAGAGAGGTGCAGAAAGAGGCAACAGAAGTGCAGAAAGAAGCAAGAGAGGTACAGAAAAAAACAAGAGAAGTACAGAAAGAGGCGAGAGAAGTGCAGAAAGAGGTAAGAGTAGTGCAGAAAGAGGCAAAAGAAGGGCAGAAAGAAGCAAGAGAAGTGCACAAAGAATAAGAAATGTGCAGAAAGAGGCAAGAGAGGTACAGAAAGAGGAAGAAAGGTGCAGAAAGAGGCAAGAGAAGTGTAGAACAAGGCAAGAGAAAAGTGCAGAAACAGGAAGAAAGGTTCAGAAAGAAGCAAGAAAAATGCAGAAAGAGGCAAGAGAAGAGCAGAAAGAAGAAGAAATGGGCAGAAAGAGCCAAGAGAGGTGCAAGAAGAGGTAAGAGAGGTACAAAAAGAGGCAAGAGAGGTACAGAAAGAGCCAAGAGAGGTGCATAAAGAGGCAAGGGGGTGCAGAAAGAAGCAAGAGAGGTGCAGAAAGAAGCATTCATGCATGTGTCTGTGCCTTTTGCTAGAGACATGATACATAAAAAGAAACATACAAATAGTTGAATACCTGTGTTTCAGACCGCATGCTCTCTAAATTTGTGTACTAGAATGTGTATGCATTCCTTTCTGCTCGTAAAACAGTGCACAGGGGTATTGAATAGTCTATTTGAGGGGGCTCTATAACACCTACATATATAAGACATGTCTGCCTGTGCAACCCAATAACAGAGCAGAACTGAGAAGATTTCTCCACCTATAGGAGAAGCTACCAGCTTTTTAAGCTAGCATCTTCAGATGCATAACACATGTGAGAATACATGTGCAAGTAGACACATACATCAGTCACGAGAGCACGCAGACCTTTAAACTTGACACACTGCACTTCCCATTTCAAACAGACACCTAAATATATACAGCCTACTTCGAGTGTATCTTTCCAGAGACTCATAAGAAATAGCCTAATCACCAATTCCTCTGCCAACATGTCTTAAACCTCTATTGCAGCTTCACTATTCACCGACTGCTCAGAATATTAGGCCTACCAAACTTAAAACACCAATCCTAACCATGTCACTGTTGTAAGTCTCACCATGTTTCTGAAGGCATGCATGCCTGTGTCTGTGCCTTTTGCTAGTGACATGATACATAAAAAGAAACATACAAATAGTTGAATACCTGTGTTTCAGACCGCATGCTCTCTAAATTTATGTAGAACAAACTGTATGTATTCCTTTCTGATCATAAGACGGGGCACATGGGTATAGAGTTGTATAGACTGGTATATAGTTGAATACCTCTGTCAACATGGTTTAAACATCAGTTTTCTCTACTACTTTCATAACACACTCAGCAAGCACACAAATTACTATGCACAACCTATTTCAATCTTCATTTCAGTACAATAAAACAAACTACAGGACACATTTGTACATTTGGTAACTCATTTCAAACATCACATTTCTTTAATGCTTTGCAAGCTTATAAATAATGCATTACAAAATTAAAAATATCACTACAAACACTGAAACACGCCTATGCAATACATAACACACCTTACACATTTGAAACTCACCTCTGAAATACTATTGCAGAATATGAAAATGTAAACATAAACGAAAACGTAAAGATTTTCTTTCCAACACAATAAATGTGGTGCAACACTCTCAACAAGGTAAAACTAGTAATGGCAAACTTTCCCTCTCTTTTTGCACACAAATGAATGTAAGTAACCAATCCAAAGGCTCCCTTCAGTTTTTCAAATTCAAAAACCCATTTCTATTGGTTACACATATTAACTCTTTATTACTCTTATCCAAAAGTACCCAATATGCTTCTGTAACTTATTGGAGTCGCGACTCCACCGCGGTGCCCCAGTTTAGCTTCGCGATGGAGCCGCAAACCCTTACGAGAGTTCAAAAACCTTTTTCCAATAACACTAGTATTATTTTTTAAGAACACACCGCTTTTAGACATAGCACAGATTTGGGAAACCTTACTTTAGTAGCATATCACTTAAATAGAACTTAGCATTTCATATTTTAAAACCACAGTTAATTTTCAACCCTTCCCCCATTCTGTTTAATCCTAGTTTCCATAGTAACACTTTCTGCAACATTCAACTGTACCAGAAGGTCACAAGTTCACCATATTTTCAAATTCAGTACACTAGCTTACAAATGCAAATAGCAGGTGTGGTTGACTTTTGCAAAATATTAGCTTATCCTATCTACTGTACCTTTCAAACATTTTTCTATAACCAATCAGAATGATGCTTGTTCAGGAAAGTAACATGCATCCTATTTTTGAGTATGCAATGTTTATGTACAACCAATCAGATATCTTCTTTTTCTAAAACAGCATCTTCTCCACCATTTTGGATACCTCTCATTCTACCAACTGACGTTCTCAGCTACATACGTCTTTTGATTCCTTCCACACATCCCTTCAAAATGCTTACAGTATGGATTGTAGGGAACAGCTATGTTTACGGGGGCAAAAGGTATGCTGAACACAGAGGTATTGACAAAGACTTAGGTTTGCAAAAAGTGGATATAAAATGATTTGCACAGAGAGAATTAAAGTGGCACCAATTGATGCCTTTGGTTAAAAACTTTTGGCATCTCCAACCCCCTGACCTCATGATTGTGCACTGTGGTGGCAATCACCTAGGCACATTAACTGGAGTTGGGCTGGATATCCTAATGAAGGATACCTTTGCACAACTGATGTTGATTTTCCCTCAAACTGTCTTTGTATACTCTATATGCCAAAGACAGAAATGGAAGTGGTCAAATCAATTCTGTCCACAGATTGATAAAGCTAGGAAGCATGTTAATAAAGCTGTTTCTGCTTACCTCAGAGACCATAGGATGGGCTCCATCTATAACAACAATCTACGTTTTGATATGCATGACATCTACAGAAGTGGTGGAGTTCACTTCACAGATGAAGGGAACAGAGTGTTTCTCAACAACCTTAAGCTGTGCATCCGCACTTACATATAGCTGCAACAAAGTCATAATGAACACAATGGCTCTTGTTAGAGCCACCCTATAACCCAACAGTGAAAGATATATATTTTTTAACACATATACTCTTTTAAAATATTTTCCGGAATCGCGAACCCGTCACGAATTCGCAGAACAAAAACATGAATTCAATATACTACAACACATTTCACTTCTCAAGTTTAACTTTTAATTTATATTTTTTATATTATTTCTAACTCTAGCAATTTTAATGTGATTATTAACTTCAGTCTCACTAGCTCTATAAAAAAGTTCACAACTGCAACACTACCTTCTGAATCCGATACTATATATTTATTTATTTAAGGTGGATCCACGAACCCACCACGACGTTACACTGAGGGGCTGCGCTGAGAGCCACAATACGGTAGCAACTCCTACCACGAGAGAAAACATATATATATTGCCCCCCAGTTCCATAGACCTATTTCGGCCCGGGGACCCCATCACCCTGGGCCACACCATTTCATCAATACTTTTTATTTTTGAGGAGGGGGCCACCCGGCCCCCCTCCCTGGGCTGATTAGGGCCACAGAGAACCCATTCCCCGGGACCTGACCATTTTTTTTTTTTTAAAAGAGGGGCTGAGTGGCCCCCCTCCCGGCCATTTTCTGCCCCTGGGACCCCATCCCCCAGGGCATGGTCATCTCTTTCGGGAGCCGGCATACCTCTTTACCCCCAGGGAGCTGCTGACCTGAAGGTAAAAAGCAAAGTGCTCCACTGTGAACAAGTGAGAGTAAAATGCTCTCACTACTTAACAGTGGAGCACTTGTTTGTTATGGGATGGTGGGAGCAGTGCTCTGCAACTGACCCCTGCATTTAATTAAAGTGTGCCCCAGGGAGGTGGTGGTCCCCGGGGCAGTGTGGGGGGCTTGAGCCCTCCACACTATATCTTTAAAGCTAGCCCCTGGGAGGTGGCAGTCCCCTTGGCAGTGGGGGGGCCACATGGCCCCCCACTTTTAATGAGTATAGCCACGGGTAGGTGGCAGTCCCCGGGGCTGCGTGGGGGGAGACCCCAATGCCTTTTGAAGAACTAAAGCCCCGGGGTGGGCCGTGTTTCCCCTCTGCATTTAATAAAATAAGCTCCAGGGAGGTGGTGGTCCCTGGGGCAGTGTGTTGGGCTCCAGCCCCCCACACTTCACTTAAAAAACATAGCCCCGGGGAGGTGGCAGTCCCCAGGGAAGCTGGGGCCCCGTGGGCCCCCACATCATAATTAGATATTGCCCCTGAACCTGGCACACCCAGGGGCTTAAAAGAAATGAAGTGCTGGAGACAGCGCTTCGTATTTTTAAAATTTTCGGCAAGATTCGCGGACCCTACGCAAGTTCCGCCAAAAATTTAAAATAAAAAAATCTTTTTTTGGCCCTCAGGGTCCCTGTACGACCCCCTGAGCAGGCCTAGGGGGTCAGGGTGTTTCTACCCTGCCCCCGCTTAAAAAAAATCATTTTACTTGTGAGGCTGCCAACACTTCCTGCTTTGAAGTATTGGCAGCCAATCAGATCTCAGGCATGAGATCGGGAGGGTTCGCGGATCCTTCGCGTCGATATATGGATATCTGTAAATATTTAAATTTCTCAAAAACTACTGAACAGATTTACACTATTTAACAAAAAGAGTGCAGTCTGGACCAAGAGCAACCTTTCGGCTAAATTTGGTGTAATTCCATTCAGCAGTTCAGGTTGTAGCTTCCTCAACAGTTTCCTATGGAAATTAACATGGAGAAAAAGAGTTTTGGGACCACCATTTTTTCTCGGCCCCTGCTTGACGAATCACCCCGAAACTTGCAAGACAGGTGCTGACCTGAGCGCCCCATTAGTTTTAAAAATTTTGCAAACATTTGTCAAACGGCGCAAAAGATATTGGCAAATCAAAAAACGCTTTTCCTATGGAAACTAAGTCCTAACTATAACCACCTACAGGATACCGCCAGTAGGATATATATATACTTGGACTGTGTAATAATATATATATACTCACCAGAAAATCAACAGGCGGGAACTACAATATCATGTTTTGATCTCTAAATTGAAAGCAGATGAAGAAATCATAATAAGAAATGCAGACAAAGGGGAAACTTGGTATTGTGGAAGAAAAAGATTACATCGTTGAAGCAATGAGACAATTAAAAGACACAGAATGCTATAGACGATGTGATCAAGTCACATTAAAAATGGTAAATGATGACTTTAAAGGCAAACTTTTAGCGTGGAAACAAGCTGGTCTGATAACACTTGATGAATTTAAATATTTGAAAAATGAAAACCCTGTTACACCTATTCTATATTTCATACCCAAGGTTCACAAAAATTTGCAACAACCCCCCGGAAGACCCATTATTTCTGCTAGAAAGAGCCTTCTTGAAAATACATCAAAATATGTAGATTTTTACCTACAGGAACATGTACAACGGCTCACGTCATACATCAAAGACACAGGGGACTTTCTTCTCAAAATGTTGAACTTTTCTTGGCAGAGTGATCTCTTTCTAATCACACTAGATGTAACATCATTATATACATCAATTAACCACTGTGACGGCTTGAGAGCTATGAAATATTACCTAGCACGAAGGGGTATTGAGTTCGCACAACACAATGTAATGCTGACAGAGATGGTAGAATTCTGCCTATGTAACAATATATTTCTATTTCAGAACAATTTGTACCAACAGTTACGTGGGGTAGCAATGGAGGCCAGCTTCTCCCCCAGTTATGCCTGTCTCCACATGGGATGGTGGGAGGAGCTGGTCCTTCTTAAAGAGCACACATCAGTTATGAAAAACAACATCAAAACCTGGTGGAGGTTTATTGATGATCTCTTTTTAATATGGCAGGGCACACAAGAGGATGCTGACAAATTCATTGATAGCCTTAATATTAATCAACTTAACTTGCATTTTACAGCAACTATCAGCAAGGAAAGTGTAAACTTTTTAGATGTTGAGGTTTTTATCAAAGATGGGAGATTGGAAACCACACTCCACAGAAAGGCAACGGCTGGCAATGCAATACTGCATGCAGGGAGTGCACACCCCCGCCACCTAATCCAAAGCATTCCTTATGGAGAGATGCTCCGCCTCAAAAGAATCTGCAGTTGTGAGGATGACCTCACACAAGCACAATCCAACTGCAGAAGCAGATTCTTAGACAGAGGCTACACACCACACTGCATTGGTAAAGCAATCAAACACAGTAATGCAGTCCCCAGAGAAACACTTCTTAGAAAGAACATGGAGGAAGTCCAAGCTACCACTAATTACACTGACATGTTTAGGTTCATTTTGGGGTACAATAAACAACACAAACAAGTCAAAAATATCATCAATAAACACTGGCCCCTGATTCTAGGAGACCCAGCGATAGGGCACCTACTCCCCAAAAGACCGGCTATCACCTACAGCAGGGCACCCTCGATGAGGGATGCCCTGGTGCAAAATGATCCTGGTGAGCAACCGCGGGGAACGTGGCTGTCACAAAGAAAGGGATTTTTTAAATGCAGGACATGCAAAGCATGTCAGTTTGGCAGTAATCGAACCACTTATGTAACCCCATTTGAAACCACTGAAAAACTTATCAAAAAGGCACTTACATGCAAATCCAACTATGTGATATATGTGCTGGAGTGCCCTTGTGGCCTACGGTACATAGGCAGTACTATACTACAGGGACACAAGAGGGTACTCCAGCACATAAGGGCAATCAAGAACAGGGACGCTGCATATCCAGTAGCCAGACATTTTGATGAACATCACAACGCAGATCCCAAAAACCTCAAATACTACCTGATTGATTCTGTTCCTCCACAAAAAAGAGGGGGCGACAGAGAGAAGGCCCTCAGATGTTTGGAAACGTGGTATATCCTCAACCTCGATTCCAAACATACCAAAGGATTAAATGCTACAGAGGAATTACACACTTGTTTATAGATTTAAATCATCCGCCGCACTATAGCCCCTCAGATTTTAGTCACCTGGGATAAACGGGTTTTTATACCGATCTTACATTATTAAATCTTTTTAGCACCAAGCACTTTTTAAAAAATTGTTTTGCACTAGCACGAGTCACTTATTGTCAGTTGGTTTACATGGTATATGTTTACATTATATCGTACTGTATTTTGCTCACTTTTTTAGACAGATGTTGATTACTAAATAAGATCTTACTGCTTTAACACATAATGGTATTTATACCTGAACGTTCTTTAGTTGAAAGCAATTGTCTAATTATATGTGTTTTTAAAGACAACCATATGTTTCTTTTTAACGAGCATACTCCAATTTGATCAGTACTGTACAGATCCTATGGTTGTTTTTATGTGGGTTTTATACTTCAAACAGGCTGTATGTGATAAAGTATTTATACTTATATTAATTAGTCGATTTATTAATTTTAATTGTTGTACAGCCTAACAATCAATTTTTGTATAGCCCAACACTCAACAGTCTAGGAACAACCGAATAAGTCTGTTCTTCATTTCCATGTCTTAACCTGATGACACCTTTCACTTTAAGAAAACTGCTAAAAAAAATTAAAAAAAATAAAAAAAAAAATAAAAAAATTAAAAAATGGTATATAAAGGTAACCTCCTCCCAGCTAGCGTGTCATGTGATCAAGACCCTTGCAGGGTCGAAGCGCGTAATGGCTGTCAGTGCTGTTTTGAGCTGTCAATAAACAGATGAAGCTCCAGCAAACTCTTGTGGTCCATGCTCCTGTTCTTCGAGAGGCATCGTGATTCGAGCGGAGTGGTGCAGATATATATATATATATATATATATATATATATACACTGAAAAAACCATAGGTTTCAGGGACGTTATAGTTAGAAATTAGCATTTACAAAAACTTTGAAATTCACTGAAAAAACCATAGGTTTCAGGGATGTTATAGTTAGAAATTAGCATTTAAAAAACCTTTGAAATTCACTGAAAAAACCATAGGTTTCAGGGACATTATAGTTAGAAATTAGCATTTAAAAAACCTTAGAAATTCACTGAAAAAACCACAGGTTTCAGGGACGTTATAGTTAGTTGGACATTTCACTCGTACAAAACCAGAGAAATTCGGCCGTTATAGTTAGTTCAGCTAACTATAACTCGCGCCCGCAATGCACTGCTGATGACGTCACATATTACATCATTCATGACATGGTCAGTGACATCACTGCTGACATCACTGATGACATCTCAAATGACATCACTGATGACATCACTGATGACATCATCCAGTGACTGTGTGTTTCTATAAAGTTTAAATATGTTTTATATATATGCCAAGCTGTATTGAAGAATGAGTGGGTGTATAAGTGTCTGGATGGATGATTTAGTAGGTGCGTGACTGACTGTATAAGTGAGTGATTAAATGTGTCTTACTGAATGCATGGGTTAGTGACTGATACAGACATTCACACAGTTTAGTTTGTCAGTTGGTGTGTAAGCGGTTGCATGGGTTGGTGAGTAGCTAAATGAGGATCTATATGGGTTATTGATTGGTTGTCTGAGTATCTGTATGGGTGCGTGAGTGTCTGTGTGGGTGGGTGGGGGGATGTGACTCTGTGCATAGATGTGTGAGTGGATGATTCACTGGGTGTATGGGTTCAAGAGTGCATCTGTGAAGGGCTGTATGGGTGGGTGAGTGTGTGTATGGGTGTGTTGGTGAGTGAATGGATGCCTCAGTGGTACACGTGTGAGTAACTGCATATGTGAAAGGCAGTATATGTGAGTGTTGGAGTGTATAAATGACTATATGTGAGAGTGAGTGATTGTGAGAGTGGCTGTATGGATCAGTGTGTGCTTGTATTAGTTATTGTATAAAAGTGTAAGTATGTGTTCGTATATGTTTGAATAAGTGAGGTGGTGTGTGTATAACTGTATAGGTGAGTAAATGGGAGTATGATTGATTGTTTGCATGAGTGACTAGGTGTGTGAGTAACTCTATGGATGAGTGGCGGTGTGTGAGTGTCTGTATAGATATGTGAGTGCATATGTTAATGCCTAATTGATGGTTGACTGCATGTATGAGTGACTGTATGGGTGAATGAGTGGATGTGTGTGTAGACCTAGGAATTAGTGAGTGGGTATGTACTAACTGGTATTGGTGTGTCTATGGTTTCAAAAATGGTAGTCTGTATTTTAGAGTAGTTGTATCAATGGTTATATTAGGGTATGAGGCGGTGCATCAGATTATCACATGGATGATGTCATCAGTGATGTCATCAGTGATGTCATTTGAGATGTCATCAGTGATGTCATCAGTGATGTCACTGACCATGTCATGAATGATGTAATATGTGACGTCATCAGCAGTGCATTGCGGGGGCGCGAGTTATAGTTAGCTGAACTAACTATAACGGCCGAATTTCTCTGGTTTTGTACAAGTGAAATGTCCAACTAACTATAACGTCCCTGAAACCTGTAGTTTTTTCAGTGAATTTCTAAGGTTTTTTAAATGCTAATTTCTAACTATAACGTGCCTGAAACCTATGGTTTTTTCAGTGAATTTCAAAGGTTTTTTAAATGCTAATTTCTAACTATAACGTTCCTGAAACCTATGTTTTTTTCAGTGAATTTCAAAGGTTTTTTAAATGCTAATTTCTAACTATGCCTACAAAGGTAGGACATGTGAAGAAAGAGGAAGAAAAGCGCAGAAAGAAGCAAGACAAATGCAGAAAGAAGCAACAGAAGTCCAGAAAGACGATGAAAAGTGCAGGAAGAAGCAAGAGATGTGCAGAAAGAACCAACAGAGGAGCAGAAAGTCCTCCTGTGCCCCCAACTTTTTGCTGATGGGTACTGGTGGTAACTGACTCTGACTAACCAGGCCTAGAGCCAGTGCTATGCTAAAAGACACTTAGAATACAGTGAAAACACCTACATGCACCAGGGAACACTATGCATTGGGGTACCCCTGTGATTAGCATGACCTCCTCTGTATTTGCCATGAGTTAATGCCTGGGCCATTGCATGAGTACATGCGTAGTGACTGGATGATTAGATTGCTGCAAGGATACTGCATGGTGAATTTATAAGTGCTGGGGTTTTGGCAGAGCGATTAGATAAGTATATGGTGCTGGCAGAGTGATTGGAATAGTGCACAGGGAGTGACAGAGGGATTGCTGGACTGCATGGGTAGTGCTCTGGGGATTGTAGCAGTGCATATGTTAGTGCCTGGGCCATTGCATCAGTACATGGGTAGTGACTGGATGATTACAGTACTTTAAGGAGAGTACATGGTGAATTTATAAGTGCTTTGGTTTTGGCGGACTGATTGGATAAGTACATTGTGCTGGCTGGGTGATTGGAGGAGTGCATAGGTAGTGGCAGGCAGATTACTGGACTGCATAGGTAGTCCTCAGGGGATTGTAGCACTACATCTGTTAGTGCCTGGATCATTGCATAAACACATGGTTAGTGACTGGATGATTAGAGTGCTGCAAAGATACTACATGGTGAATTTATAAGTGCTTGGGTATTGGCACAGTGATTGGATAAGTATACGGTGCTGACAGGGTGATTAGAAGAGTGCTCACGGAGTGACAAGGGGAATGCTGGAGTGCATAGGTACTGCTCTGGGGATTGTAGCAGTGAATGTATTAGTGCTTAGGCCATTGCATGAAGAGTGCACATGGGAGTGACAGGGGGATTGTTGGACTGCATAGGTAGTGCTCTTGGGATTGTAGCACTGCATGTGTAGCACTGCATGAGTTAGTGCCTGGGCCATTGCATGAGTACATGGGTAGTAACTGGATGATTAGACTGCTGCAAGGAGAGTGCATGGTCAATTTGTAAGTACACATGTACTCATGCAATGTCCCAGGCACTAATACATTCACTGCTACAATCGCCAGAGCAGTACTTATGCACTCCAGCATTCCCCCTGTCACTCCGTGAGCACTCTTCCAATCTTCTTGACAGCACTGTGTACTTATGCAATCACTGCTCCAATACCCTAGCACTTATAAATTCACCATGTACTCTCTTTGCAGTACTCTAATAATCCAGTCACTAACCATGTACTTATGGAATGACCCAGGCACTAACAGATGTAGTGCTACAATCCCCTGTCATAGCAAACAGCAGTGTCCCTGCGGTGGGCACCCCGGGACACTGCAGGAGCTGGCCCTGGGGGGTGGTGGTCCCCAGGGCCACCACAGAGCTGCTCAGGAGGTGGCCACGCGGCCCCCTCCCTTCAATCTAGAAAGCCCCGGGGGAGGTGGTGGTCCCCGGGGCTCGAGGGATCCGTAATGGACCCCCGCATTTGCATTTCAGTGCCCCGGGGAGGTGGCAGTCCCCGGGGCATGTGGGGGGGCTCGAGCCCCCCCCACACAGGTGTATTTTAATTAAAAAAAACAAGCCCTGGGGGGTGGCGGTCCCCGGGGTTGCGTGGGGGCCATGTGCCCCCTGCAAATATTTTAGAAAAGCCCCAGGGGGTGGTGGTCCCCAGAGGCTTGGGGGGCCGTGGAGGGCCCCTCACACATCTAAAAAGCAAGCCCCGCGGGGATGGCGGTCCCCTGGGCTGCAGGAGGGCACAGATCATAAATTACATAGCTCTGGGGGTGGTGGTCCCCGGGGCTGCGGGGGCCCCGCGGGCCTGCTACATAAATAAATGCCCCCGGGACTTGGCCAAGCCGGGGGCCTCGAAAACGAAGTGTGGGAGACCGCGCTTCGTTTTTTAAATTTTCAGACGGATTCGCGCACCGGCGCGACCCCGCACAAATTTCTTTTTTATAAAAAATGGTTTTTGTGGTCCTGGGGGTCCCTATGGGACCCCCTGAGCAGGCCTGGGGGGTCAGGGTGTTTTTACCCTGCCCCCTTTTCTTGTTTTTTTATCTTTTTTCTCACCTTTTCTGTCTTCCTCGGTCCGAGCACAAGATGGCTGCCAACACTTCCTGGTTTGAAGTGTTGGCAGCCAATCAAGCCAAGCTCGTGCTCGGGGGTTAGGCTCTGGCCAGATATCGAAACTTTTTATTTTTCTAATATCTCAGGAACTACTGAATGGATTTACACCATTTAACAAAAAGGACTCTTTCTGAACCAAGGGCTACCTTTTTGCCAAATTTGGTGTAATTCTGTTCAGCAGTTCGGGCTGTAGCCGTGTCTAAAGTTTCCTATGGAAAATAACATGGGGAAAACATGTTTTGGGACCCCCCTTTTTTCTCGGCCCCCGCTTGGCGAATCACCCCAAAACTTTCAAGACAGGAGCTGACCGGAGCTGATCACTAGTTTTGAACATTTCGCAAAGATTCGTCAACTGGCGCCAAAGTTATTGGGAAAACAAAAAATGCTTTTCCTATGGAAACTAGGTCATCACTATAACTACCTACTGGCGACCGCCAGTAGGTTATATATATATATATATAATCCAGTTTTGCCTGTTTAGGCGGTTTATGCACTTGCACGATAACTTACTGTAGAGAGGACAATCCGAAGTTACAGGGGATTGTATTGCTGTACTAACTAGTTAAACCGAAATGACCATGTTCAATATCTGGACCAAGAATTCTAAAAAGGCCCGGTTAACAGGCCTGCCAGTTCGGGTTCCCGTGTTTTGTCCTGTGAAATGCGTTCACACCGAAGTGACTCTGAAAGGTGGACAGGAACAAATACGGAATATGCGCCGCGGACGTCCGAGGATTCCTGCCCGCGTTGCATTTACACTCCGACGGGATGTTTTGGACGGCGCCGGAGCCCCAGTGTGTTCCCGTAGATTGAGCAATTCACAGCACACACAGTAGTAATGAGCGTTAATTCTCTACCCAAGCAGAAAATAAGCGCATCAGAAGCGTCTGTTTATTGGGGCGCTGCGCAGCCCGAGCAGCAGCACCGCGCAGAGGGAGGGAGGGACCCGGTGAGCACGAGCCCGCGCTTCCAAGGTACATCTTTCAATCTCTGCTGCTTTTTATCGGAGAGGCGTATTTAAAAAAAATAAACAGTAAATCTCCGTTCTCGGATCGCCGACTTAAATAAAAAATATACAAGCGCAAAATATTTAAACTAAATACTTGAGGTTCTTTGATGCTCCTTAAGGAAGAATTTAGGTACAATCTGGACTTCAACTGAGTTCTATTCCCGGCTTCTTGATTGGGCAGTGTGTGTGATCCTGGGCATGTGTCATTAATTGTTAGTGTGTCAGTGTATTTATATGCACCAGCTGGGAGCGTTAAGGAGAAAAGACAGTTGAGTGTATCATCCTTTTATTTTTCTATTATTCGGGGATATTATCAATACCGCCAGTATCAAGTTTATAAAGAAGCGCACCTTTATACAATCATAAAATATACCATGCTGGATTGTAAACAAAAGTTTGCTGGGACGATCTTCACCAATATTATTTCAGCATTACTATTTCTTTTTTTTTTTTTAACTCCGCGGATAACTAATTTGGCCACCGCGGCCCCAACACCCCCCCCTACGATCGGCCCCCACACCCCCCCCCCAACGACCACCACCCCACGGAAAAAAGACCTCCGGGAGTGATAACAAATGTTAAAGGTGAAATAAAACTGGAAGGACTAAACTGGGAATGCCCCCCAACACACACACCAATAAGTCTTCTGGGGACTAGAGTACGTCACCAATATTATTCGGTCCTCACTAACTCAAATAGGCATGTTCAATTTACCTCCGAACAACGTCCCCTTCCCCCCTAGACCCCCCCTCCCCTCCCCTCGCCGCTTCCCCCCCCTTTCTGTGGCAACTAGCTCACTTTCTTACGTCCACATGTGGAAAAAGACATGAGGTAAAACACAGGATTTGCACTCCCTCTGTGACCCCTGTAATTGGATTAAATATAGACTGAGATGTCCGCACGCAGCCCCAAGGTTGACACCTGCAAAGTTGACTTGTGGGTGATTGAGAGTGATGCGCTGTGCTGGTGACAATAATGACATAAATTGTATGGATAAAGCAGCCGTTTGTCATTTTCGTGCCTGGAAGAGGTGGGGTGGAGAGGGAGGGGCATGCGGGGGGAAGGGGGGCCGGCGGGCCTGTGTTCTGACAACCCGGGCAGCAGAGGAGAGCTAAAGAGCCGAGCCGGGGACTGCTCGCCCTGACAAGGCAAATTATAACTTGTCACAACCTTTTTTAAATTCATAAGCTCTCAATTAACATATATATTGCTGTTACATATAAGACTGAGCAGGCCTACTACATACATATATATATTCAGACGTTAGGATCTGAGGAGACCTATGTCTGCTGGTGGACACTGCCTCCCTCCCCCTGCCCCCACCTTGAGCCTGAAGTCACCTACAGAAATACCCTCCACAGAGGTTTTGGTTACAGACCTGCCTCTGACGTTGACCCGTGATGGGGGCCAGGGGCCAATGGGCTTTCCTCACAGTGCCCATTAATAGAAAACACTGGACTATTGGTGTTATATGCTTACAGGTGTATGGGAATGTTAAAAACAGCTTAACACTGAAGCCTCTACCCAACATTAAACAACCTCACCGGGTTCCAGCTTGTAATATTTGTAATGATCTCATGGGGGCGCTGTACCAGCTAGTCTAACTAAGGGCCATATTTCACTGCCATTCCTTCCTACTATATGAGGAAGTGCACAGGGGCACGTGCCTCCGAGGCCTCCCCATAGTAATTCATGTCGAAGTCACTTGTGCTCTTTTTCCACTCGGGGTCAGGCATTCCCGCATCTGACTCGTTTCCAAATATATTCAAACGCGTCATTTTGCATCCTTTGCCACACTCCTGCCACATTGAAGTTCACTTGACTGCTTCTCCTCTGGTAGAGACGCGGCCGAATAAATCCCTGGCCAATGGCTGTCCAGAGGAGCCTGGTGACATGTCCAGTCTTCGGACTCCTGCTGCCCCGGAGGCCCCCTGCCCCTCAGGTCAGACCAGCACAGCGGATGTTCACAGCACATTCGGGCTTTAAATGGGCAGGTACTCAGTACCTGCACTCCTCTGGCTTAAGAGGGAGAGTACCTGCACTTCTCAGCAGAGGTGCGTCACTTTTAATGGGAGAGTACCTGCACTTTTCAGCAGAGGTGTGTCGCTTTTAATGGGAGAGTACCTGCACTTCTCAGCAGAGGTGCGTCGCTTTTAATGGGAGAGTACCTGCACTTCTCAGTAGAGGTGCGTCGCTTTTAATGGGAGAGTACCTGCACTTTTCAGCAGAGGTGCGTCGCTTTTAATGGGAGAGTACCTGCACTTCTCAGCAGAGGTGCGTCGCTTTTAATGGGAGAGTACCTGCACTTCTCAGCAGAGGTTTGTCGCTTTTAATGGGAGAGTACCTGCACTTCTCAGCAGAGGTTCGTCACTTTTAATGGGAGAGTACCTGCACTTCTCAGCAGAGGTGCGTCGCTTTTAATGGGAGAGTACCTGCACTTCTCAGCAGAGGTGCGTCGCTTTTAATGGGAGAGTACCTGCACTTCTCAGCAGAGGTGCGTCGCTTTTAGTGGGAGAGTACCTGCACTTCTCAGTAGAGGTGTGTTGCTTTTAATGGGAGAGTACCTGCACTTTTCAGTAGCAAGTACTTGGGACTGCTATATTTCCATTTTAAGCACCACAGGAGCCATGACCCCGGGGCAGCCAACCCATCCCACATGCCATTTTATTACAATCCAATGACCCCGAGCCCAGAGCCTGGTTTTGAGAAACACCTCCCAAGTGTGTTAGCTGTGGATATACACAACTCTGACCGAGAAGGGCTCTGGGCTCCCTGTCCCTGCCCCTCACACCAGTGCCGCAGCTTCATCCCTCCTCGGCAAGTAACACCAACCCCGTCCCCCACACTACACCCAGTGCCCAGAGGGCCTCCAATCAGTACAAGTGAGCCTTAAAGTTAGCCCACATAAGGCGGCACCCCCCGGGGCTGCCACCATTAGCATCAGAATCGCAAACACAATTTTCTGCATGTAAAGCTATCGTGTAGAAAATCAACTCCTCGGGTCCCCGGGGTGTCGACCCCTGGCAGCGCGGACAGAGTCTAATTATCTCTGAACCATGGGCAGATTTGGGTGATTACAACGCAACTAAATATGTATCAATCCCCCTCCCGACTCCAGGTGCCGGTCCGCTAGTGCGTGGGAGCTGCGGGGGCCTGTGCGCTGGGCCAGCCGCAGCCAGCGCCCCACCACACAATTACACCTTCCCTCGGCTGCAAACCTGGGTTTATCTACAAGTGAAACAAAGCAGCTATGCCGAATTAGAGAGAAATAAAAGGCCGCTCCATGCTCGGTTACAGTCAACTGGGGTACACTGGCGGCTAATTGTGTGCCGGGCTCGGAGAACAGTGTCCGACTCGTAATAAGGACATGTTAAGAGACCCTACAAAGGCTGCGTTTCACAAACATAATATCCCAGGCCAGGGCAATGCGCTGTCCCTCTCCCGGCCCGCCCCTGGTGCGGTCTGTGCTCCCAGCCAACAGGGCGTGGGACACCGGCATTCTGTTCGGAAATACGCATTATTGTCTAAAGTAGAGTGTATGTAACAAGTAAAGTATCATTATGATGTTTCTCACCAGGAGCTCATGAGGCGGGAGCAGTGGTGAGCGTCCTTAGGCGCGGAGTTAATCCGCCATCTTCCCTTCCCCTCGAACGAGTACATGCATCTTCAAGTAGAAGCACTCTATAAATAATATCTTTATTATTTGGAAACTAACCCCAACTGCTGCTGTTGGTGGCAGTTAGATAGATTTTCACTCGATGCGAGGCACAAGATGGCTGCCGACACTTCCTGGTTTGAAGTGTTGGCAGCCAATTAGAGCCAAGCTCGTGCTCGGGGTTAGGCTCCGCCCAGATATCGAAACTTTTATTTTTTAATATCTTAGGAACTCCTGAACGGATTTACACCATTTAACAAAAAAGACTCTTTCTGAACCAAGGGCTACCATTTTGCCAAATTTGGTGTAATTCCGTTCAGCAGTTCGGGCTGTAGCCGTGTCTAAAGTTTCCTATGGAAAATAACATGGGGAAAACATGTATAGGACCCCCCTTTTTTCTCGACCCCCGCTTGGCGAATCACCCCAAAACTTTTAAGACAGGAGCTGACCGAAGCGGGCCACTAGTTTTGAAAATTTCACGAAGATTCGTCAACCGACGCCAAAGTTATTGGGAAAACAAAAAATGCTTTTCCTATGGAAACTAGGTCCTAACTATAACTACCTACTGGCAACTGCCAGTAGGTAAAATATATATATATATATGTGTATATATAATATATATATATATATATCGAATTACCACTCCTTCATGCAGTCCTCACACACCAGAGATACGGACAACTTGATAAGCTTATTGCCAATGTTGCGCTTTATTTAGAGTCTTCGGTGAGTCTTCGGTGCAGTCGATCATTATATATATATTCACTGAAAAAAACACAGGTTTCAGGGACGTTATAGTTAGTTGGACATTTCACTCGTACAAAACCAGAGAAATTCAGCTGTTATAGTTAGTAGAGATAACTATAACTCGCGCCCCCGCAATGCACTGCTGATGACGTCACATATTACATCATTCATGACATGGTCAGTGACATCACTGATGACATCTCAAATGACATCACTGATGACATCACTGATGACATCATCCAGTGACTGTGTGTTTCTTTAAAGTTTAAATATGTTTTATATATATATATATGCCACGGTGTATTGAAGAATGAGTGGGTGTATAAGTGTCTGAATGGATGATTTAGTTGGTGCGTGATTGATTGTATAAGTGACTGATTAAGCATATCTAACTGAATGCATGGGTTAGTGAGTAAACTGTGTAAATGTCTGTATCAGTCTATCAGTTGGTGTATAAGCAGCTGCATGGGTTGGTGAGTAGCTACATGACTGTCTATATGGGTTATTGATTGGTTGTCTGAGAATCTGTATGGGTGCCTGAGTGTCTGTGTGAGTGGGTGGGGGGTGGGTGACTCTATGAATAGATGTGGGAGTGGGTGATTCACTGGGTGTATGGGTTCAAGAGTGCATCTGTGAAGGGCTGTATGGGTGGGTGAGTGTGTGTATGGGTGTGTTGGTGAGTGAATGGATGTCTCAGTGGTATATGTGTGAGTAACTACATATGTGAAAGCTAGTATATGTGAGTGTTGGAGTATATAAATGACTATATGTGAGAGTGAGTTATTGTGAGAGTGGCTGTATGGATGAGTGTGTGCTTGTATAAGAGAGTAAGTATGGGTTAGTATTTTTATAAATAAGTGAGGTGGTCTGTGTATAACTGCATAGGTGAGTAAATGGGTGTGATTGATTCTTTGCATGACTGAATAGGTGTGTGAGTAAGTCTATGGATCAGTGGCGGTGTGTGAGTGTATGTATAGGTATATGAGTGCATATGATAGTGCTGTATTGATGAGTGACTGCATGTATGAGTTACTGTATGTGTGAATGAGTCGATGTGTGTGTGTATACCTAGGAATCACTGAGCGGGTATGTACTAACTGCTATTGGTCTGTCTATGGTTTCGATATTGGTAGTCTGTATTTTAGAGTGGGTGTATAAAAGGTTTTATTAGGGTGTGAGGAGGTGCATCAGATTATCACATGGATGATGTCATCAGTGATGTCATCAGTGATGTCATTTGAGATGTCATCAGTGATGTCACTGACCATGTCATGAGTGATGTAATATGTGACGTCATCAGCAATGTATTGCGGGGGCGCGAGTTATAGTTAGCTCTACTAACTATAACGGCCGAATTTCTCTGGTTTTGTACGAGAGAAATGTCCAACTAACTATAACATCCATGAAACCTGTGGTTTTTTCAGTGAATTTCCAAGGTTTTTTAAATGCTAATTTCTAACTATAACGTCCCTGAAACCTTTGGTTTTTTCAGTGAATTTGTAAGGTTTTTTAAATGCTAATTTCTAACTATAACGTCCCTGAAACCTATGGTTTTTCAGTGAATTTCAAAGGTTTTTTAAATGCTAATTTCTAACTATTACGTCCCTGAAACCTATGTTTTTTTCATGAATTTCTAAGGTTTTTAAATGCTAATTTCTAACTAGAACGTCCCGGAAACCTATGGTTTTTTCAGTGCATTTCAAAGGTTTTTAAATGCTAATTTCTAACTATAATGTTCATGAAACCTATGCTTTTTCAGTAATTTTCAAAGTTTTTTAGTGATATTTTGTAACTTTAATATCCTAAAAATAGTTTTTCTTAGTTTTTTGTTATTAAAATTATGTAATGTCTTGTGTTTTCTAAAATATAAATATATAAAAAAAAAAATTTTTAAAGTGGAGTCGCGTTCCCATCGTGTACCTATCTCAGTGAGTGCACGGATCCAAGCCGCCATACTGCCGAAGTTGTGAAGAATGCGTGTTTGGTTAGCGACTGGTGCGCGGTGCCTGACCCCGCGTAACATCATATACGTATGGGATCGCGTCGTGTGCGCGTTTGGTATGCGACGGGTGCACGGTGCGTGGCGCGTGTAACGTCATATACGTATGGGATCACGTCGTGTGCGCGTTTGGTATGTGAAAGGGTACGCGGTGCCCAGCCCCCCGTAACGTCATATTCGTATGGGGTCGCGCCGGGTGCGAGACTCATGTAAAAAAAATGTATGTCTTAAAACTATATGTATATAAGTTTAATGTGTATATGAGAGCAAGACATTATCTAAACTAATTATAAAAATCATGTATTTGTTGTAGCAATAAAGCTATATTACTCTTAAAAATATTTTCGCGAAATCGCGTCGGGTGCGCGCTGGTTACGCGCCTGGTGCGCGACTCCCATGTGACTTTAAAAGAAAGCATTTCATTGGATCACAAGGTTTTCCATTCTAGAAGTTGAAGGACCCCACCCATTTTTCTCATTCTTTCTACACAACACAGGAGACACACCTGCTGTGTTTTTTTAGCTGCTTGGTGTATTTTTTTGGTGTTTTCTCACAACTTCAAAAATGACTTCTTCTACTCCTGTTGTTGATGTTCCATCTGATGAAGAAGACTTGGACCAACCTCTTAGAAAAAGGAAGGAATCCATCGTATGGAATTTTTCACCATTCCAGATGGAGAAAAGAAGGTGACTGCACGCAAAGTGAGCTGCACACTTTGCCCAAGAGTATTGTCAAGGGGAAGTGAAAAAAAATACTCATGTGGAACATCAAGTATGATGAAACATCTACAAACAATTTACCCTGACATCTGGCGCGTGAACAACACTGATGTGCCCAAGAAGCTATGCAGCAGGATGACCAGGGAGCTGGTCCAAGCACTTCAGGAGCCTCAAGCTCCTCATCTCGAGGACCGGACATTCGTCCAGAATTTGCTAATCTCGAGCAACACTGCATCAAATGCAAGACTGTGCTCTGTTACGGGGAGCAGTCTGTAGATGCTGTGGTTTCTGCAGCAAGAAATCACCATTGTTAATTATTATTTTTTGGTTGCAATGACTCTTTAATTGCAAAAGTTAAGAGTTAGCTCTGTTGTTTTTCCCGTTTTTAAAAAAATACACAAAATAGTTTAAAAAACACCCAAAAAATAAAAAAAATAAAAAAAAGAGTTTTTTTCAGAACTACCTTATCTGTTAAAAAAAGAGAAATAACTGCATGGTAATGCCTGGATGATTCCATAAGTACATGCGTAGAGCTTGATTGATTGAAAGAGTGCATGAGTAGTGCGTGGGTGATTGCATGAGTGCATGAGTAGTGCCTGTATAATAGGACAAGTGCATGGGTAATGCCTGGATTATTGCATGAGTGCATGGGTAATGCCCGGGTGTGGTGCAGCGGCCAGGGCAGCTGACTTCGGAGCACAGGGCTCACGGTTCGATCCCCAGCTCCGGCGGCAGCTCAGCTCAGCACCTTGTGACTCTGGGCAATAGCTCACTTAATTTCCACGACGGCCCCCAGCGACTTGAGACCTGTAAGGGTGAGTAGTTCGCGCTTTACAAATACGAATTTTTACATTTGTTTGCATTTGTATATAAGTGGTGCTTGGGTGATTGGAATACTGTATCAGTAGTGATTGGGTGATTGTATGAGTGCATCAGTAGTGCCTGGGTTATTGAATGAGTACATAGGTAGTGGTTGAGTGATTGAAAGACTGCATGGGTAGTGCCAGGGTGATTGCATGAGTGCATCAGTAGTACGTATGTGCTAGTATGAGTGCATGGATCGTACCTGTCTGATTGGACGAGTGCATGGGTAATGCCTGGGTGATTGCATAAGTGCATCAGTAGTACATAGGTGCTTCTATGAGTGCATGGGTAATGCCTGCATGATTAGACGAGTGCATGGGTAATGCCTGGGTTATTGCATGAGTGCATGGGTAATGCCTGGGTGATTAGAACAGTGCAAGGGTAGTGTGTGTTGATTTTATAAGCGCTTCAGTATTGGTGGACTGTTTGGATAACTGTATGACTAGTAGCTTGGTGATCGGAGGAGTGTATGGGTACTGGCTGAGTGATTTAAGAAGTGCATGCATAGTGCCTGGGTGATTGCATGAGTCTAGAGGCAATGTTTAGGTGATTGGAAGAGTGCATGGGTACTGCCTGAGTGATTGAAGAACTGCATGGGTAATGGCTGGGTGATTGGAGGATTGCATGAGTACTGCATGGATGATTCCATGAGTGCATGGGTAGTGCCTGGGTGATTGGAAGAGTACATGGGTAGTGCCTGGGTATTTGGAGGAGTGCATGATTAGTGCATGGGGGATTGGAGTAGTGTATAAGTAGTGCCTGGGTGATTCCATGAGTGCATAGGTAGTGTCTGGGTCATTGCATGAGTACATGGGTACTGACGGGATGATTAGAGTACTGCAAGGATAGTGCATGGTGAATTTACAAGTGCTTGGGTATTGGCGGAGTGATTGGATTAGTACATGGTACTGGCTGGGTGATTGGAGGAGTGCATGGGTAGTGACAGGGTGATTGCTGGAGTGCATAGGTACTACCTGGGTAATTGAAGAAGTGAATGAGTAGTGTCTAGGTGATTTGAGTTTTGCATGGGTAGTGCACAGGTGATTGTAGCAGTGCATGGGTTGTGCTTGGGTTACTTAATCTTACCTTTTTTGAAGTAGATATGAAAGTCATTGAAACAATTTTTTCAGTTGTTTTATTATAATCTTAATGTAAAATATTTTCAAAGTTTAGAATTAGTGTCTGTAAAAGAGAAGCAAAATACTGTTATTACATATAATATTATAGTTTTAAGAACACAACATAATTTTACAATTACATATCATATTCAGTTTGCCTTTTTTGCTGTTTTCAGATTCTATTGAATTTCACCATACACAGGGATTTCAATGTTGATCATCATGTTACAGCGGGCAAAAAAATACAATCAATAAGATTGTTAAAAAAAACAAATTTGTCTTCAAAATATTTACAACAAACTCAACTATCTGTTTACATTTTCAAAAATGAACACCCTCAATAACATTGCATATCATACAAAGATCAAATATATGAACTGCTTCTTTCAAAAACAATTTTCTAAATACAATATCAATGAACTGAAACGAAAATACAAACAGAAATTTTTGACATCTTCCCAATAGGCCGAATGATGTTTCTAAAATCATTTGCATTGAAAATATCCAAAATAAACTCGTTAATTGAACTGTACATCTTCCCAATAGGCCGAATGATGTTTCCAAAACTTTGGCACCAAAAATATCAGATATGAATTCGGTAATTCATTAGGCAACCGACATTTGAATTCCAAGTGGGCATCATTACAATGTGTCCATCCTTTATTGCAATTTAAATACATAGTATAGTGTCCAGATGTTGTAGAAGGTCCATTGTGGAAAATAATTGCCACTGCTTTGAAAGTTCTTCCTGAAATTGACAGTTGACTTGCCACAAAAGTTTTAATTTTAGTTTCCAATTTTCTTCCATCTGCTCTACAACGTTGTAGCATTAAAATTACATATTGTCCAAATCTTTCTATAAATAATGTTGATAACATTTCAGATTTGCAGTGAGTACATTTCATATTTTGATTAGCTGATTTTACTAATTTGTTAAAAGACACTGTTTTGCAATCTGGTATTGTCAAATATATGAATCGTTCAGTGTCTATTTCAGTGGTAGAAGAAAATGAACAATCTTCACATTTATGATCCCATCTGTAACGAAGTCCAAACAGATTTTCAAAATGTATTCCTTCATCTTCCAATACTGCAAGCATAAACATAAGAAATTCTTGAGCATCTTGCTGTACATTAAGGGTAAATTGTGATGACCCAGAACATATATCCAGAAGATGCCGAATGCCAGAAGCACTTTGGATTTTAGTTTTATCGGTTGTCAATTTATAAAAAATATAATGCAACAAAGAACAAAACCTTTTTTCTCGATTCTCCATAATTTGTTGTTGAAGATTTTCTAGAAAAAATATGACGTTCACAACTACATTAGCAATATCATCAACAGTGTTCATTTTCTTTTTGTTTGGAGCCTCAACATTCTCTTGATTTTTTTCTTATTTCCAACCTCACTACAGAGTTTCTCATATGTTCGTTTTCGACATACTACACGCTTTTCATATACAGGATATTCACCTAAGTTGGGGGCATACAGTCATCTTAACCGGTTATACTCTCTTACACAATTTGCATCTGCACTAATCTTTCTCTCATCAAAATCAATCAAATACAATCCAGATAAAGTTCTGACTCGGGACAATGCAACATACTCTCATAAGAAATTTCATAAAATATCAATAGACTCCTGTCATATACTACAAATACTACTACAATCCCAAGTATACACTGGGGCTTTAGAATGTCTCCCTAGAACTTCATCAGCTATCACTTCTTCTACATTTCTAGGAACCATCTTTTCTTTTTCAATTGCACAACCATTCTTCACTTCATAAGCACGACCACTGGTATCAACTGCGTGAACTAATGTATTGTTTTGAAAATAGCTCTCTTCATTAAAAAAAGGCTTTGAACTTGAAGAGTGCTTCCATTCACCCAAATTTTTTTACAAAAGTTAGTTCTGTTAATTAGTCTCTTCTTTTTACTTTTGTCCTTCATAGAATGCATTGGTTTATCTAATGTTCGCATTCTGTTTAAAACTAAAATGAACAATTTTCTTTTTATTTCAAAAGCCTTTTCGACTATAGTTTCAATCTGTTTTTTCTTTTTATAAGATGCAGATCTTCTTTTATATTTCTTGCCATGTTTCAATAAATTTTGTAGTACTCTACTTTTATACATGCGTTTCCTTATATCATAAAATTGATTCATCCTTCTTTCAGCATAGATTGTTTTATCAGAACGTGATTTGCCATTAATTTATCCTTTTTTCATTTCATTCTTCTTTGTTCTAGAGCTATTCTTTCTATTTTCTACATTGTCAAAACCCTTTCTAGTCCTTGAAAGTCTTTTAATAAATTCTTTTGTTCTCTTACCATAAGACTTTTTCTTTATTGCCACATGTTGTAGTTCATCTAATTCCTGCTGTTGTCTTTTCTTTAAATAGTATTGTTTCTTTTCTTGTTTTCTCTTTTCCGTTTTTTTGTCATGGTAAGTCTTTCTTAATAATAATGAAGAATATTTGAAAAAAGAATATTTAAAATGAATTTATTATAATTAAAATAATTATATAGAAATATACTATTCTATTACTAAAGAAACACCTTCTATTTAAAAGCTACAAACAAGTGCATATATGGTTTTCGGAATATATTCACAATTACACATGACCTGTAAAATAAGTGAAGAGAGGTGTAGAAAAAGAAATGCCGCAGTAATGTCTCAATGATTACAGTACTAAATATCTAGTGCCTGCATCATTGTAAGACTGCATAACAACTCCTTTGGTGTTTTTATAATTGCATGAGACGGGTGCAGAAATTTGCAATAGAGATGGAGAAAGAAGTAACAGTAGTGCAAAAGAAGCAACGGAGCTGCAAAAAGAGGCAATTCAGGTACAGAAAGAGTCAAGAGAACTGCAAAAAGAGGTAAGAAAGTTGCAGAAATAAGCAAAAAAGGTACAGAAAGAGGGAGCAGATGGGCAGAATGAAGCAAGAGAGGTGCAGAAAGAGAGAAGAAGGGTGCAGAAAAAGGGAAGAGGGATGGAGAAATTCAAAACAAAGGTACATAAAGAACACAAAGCAGTGCAGAAAGAACAAACATAGGTTTACAAAGAGGAAAGATGGCTACATAAAAAGGCAAGTGGAGTGCAGAACGAAGCAAAAGAGGTGCAAAAAGAAGCAACAGAACTGTAAAAAGAGACAACAAGAGTGCATAAAAAGGTAGGAGATGTGCAGAATGAGGCAAGAGGGTTACACACTGAGGCAGATGGGGTGCCGAAACAGGAACAGAACTGCAGAAAGAATCAACAGAGGTTGTGAAAGACGCACGAAGGGTGCACAAACAGACAAAGCAACAGTTGTGCCTGGGTGATTATATAACTGCATGCGTTATACCTTAGTGATTGCATAAGTGCCTAAATCATTGCATCTGTGCAACAGCAATGGCTGAGTGATTAGAGCACTGTATATGTGGTACCTGCATCATTGTAAGACTGCATAGCGAGTACTTGGGTGTTTTTATAAGTGCATGACTGTTGGGCCTAGCCAAATATAAAGCTGCACACTATTACATGACTCAACTATAAGTGTCCCAATATTGTTAAAAGCACACATACATATGTGTCTACCTTCCCAAATCATCATGATATGTAAAAGAAATATATATACAATATTTCGGAAATATAGGAAAACCTAGGGCCATATGTATCAAGCCAAATTGCATTCGCAAACGCCGAAATTCGCAGAATTTCGGCGTTTGCGAATGCAATTTTGCTTAGAGGTATGTATGAAGTCAAAACTGCCTCGCAAAATAAGGAATCGCAAAATTTGCGATTCCCTATTTTGCGATTGCATTTAAGGAATCGCAAATTGCGATTCCTTAAATGCAATTTAAGAAGCACCAAAAAAGTGCAATTTGACCTTAAGGAATCGCAAATTACCACCAACTTCAGGTTGGTGGTAATTTACATTCCTTTGAAAAATGCACTTTTTGCATTTTTCAAAGTGCCATGTGGCGCACATACATGCCCTTAGGGCATGTATGTGCACCACATCTGCACCCATGCTCATTTCAGGGGTGCAACAGGGTGTCCTTTAGACACCCTGGCACCCTGAAATTGCATTCTCAATTTGCGATTCTCTAATTGGGAATCGCAAATTGCTGAAATGTCTTCCCATTCATTCCTATGGGCCTTTAGGCCCATAGGAATGAATGGGGAGGTATTCCTTAATTGCGAATCGCAATTTGCGATTCGCAAATAAGGAATATGTAGGATTCGCAAAATTTATTGCAAATCCTACATACATCTCGTTTTGCGATTCTCAAATAGCGATTCTCTAAAATTCGCTATTTGAGAATCGCAAAACCAAACTTTCATACATATGGCCCCTAGAAACTGAGATATGTACTACATCTGCCTGAGTGGTTCCAAAACTCCGTAGGTAGTGCTTGGGTGATTGAGAGCAAGGGTAGTCACTGGATTTTTGCAGGAGAAGATAGATAGTGGCTAGCTAATTGCCTGAGTGCATACATACACATTGACTGCATGGTTAAGTGTATAAATAGCACCTGAAGGGATCAATGAGTCATTGAGTACTACCTAGGTAAATAGACGAATGCAAGAGAAGGGCATGGGTGATTCTACGACTGCAAGGGTAGTGTGTAGGTTATTACATGACTGCATAGGTACAGCCTGCATGATTGCATGACTGTAAGGAAAGTAAATTACTAGACCCTGGCTAATGACATGCTTGCAAGGATAATTTCTGGAGGCTTACTGAAGTACATAGCAAGTGAGTGGATGATTTTATAAGTTCATGAGTACCGCCTGGATGCTTAGTGAACTATTAAGATGGTACCTGACCGATTACAGGAGTGCAAAGGTTGTGACTGGGTGATTTTAAAACTACATGAGTAATGATTGACTGATTTCATAAGTAGAAGAAAAGTGCATATGTGATTGAAAGAGAAGAAAGGGATTAAAGGAGTACATGGGTAACACCTCGGCGATTGCATAACTGTAGGAATAATGTCTGGGGATTTACATGACTACATAGCAAGTGACTGGGAGATTTTGTAAGTGCATGGGTACTTCATGGATGATTGCAGGACTACTGAGGTAGAGCCTGAGTAACTAAAAGACCCCAAAAGTAGTGACTGGATGATATCATAACAGCATAACTACTGGCTGAGTGATTACAAGAGTAGAAAGATACTGCCTCCATGATTGAAGGAGTGCAACAGTAGTACATGGGTGATTATATAACTGCATGAGTTATACCTTAGTGATTGCATAAGTGCACAGATAGTGCCTAAATGATTGCATCTGTGCAAGAGCAATGGCTGAGTGATTAGCGCACTGCATATGTTGTGCCTGCATCATTGTAAGACTGCATGGCGAGTACTTGGGTGTTGTTATAAGCACATGACAGTTGGGCCTAGCCAAATATAAAGCTGAACACTATTACATGACTCAACTATAAGTATCCCCATATTGTTAAAAGCACACATACATATGGGTCTACCTTCCCAAATCATCAAAATATGTAAAAGAAAAATATAATCAATATTTCTGAAATATTTTCGAAAACCTAGAAACTGAGACATGTACTACATCTGCCTGAGTGATTCCAAAACTCCGTAGGTAGTGCTTGGGTGATTGAGAGCAAGGGTAGTCACTGGATTTTTGCAGAAGAAAATAGATAGTGGCTAGCTAATTGCCTGAGTGCATACATACACATTGACTGCATGGTTAAGTGTATAAATAGCACCTGAAGGGATCAATGAGTCATTGAGTACTGCCTAGGTATATAGACGAATGCAAGAGAAGGGCATGGGTGATTCTACGACTGCAAGGGTAGTGTGTAGGTTATTACATGACTGCATAGGTACAGCCTGCATGATTGCATGAATGTAGGGAAAGTAAATTACTAGACCCTGGATAATGACATGCTTGCAAGGCTAATTTCTGGAGGATTACTGAAGTACATAGCAAGTAAGTGCATGAGTTTATAAGTTCATGAGTACCGCCTGGATGCTTAGTGAACTATTAAGATGGTGCCTGACCGATTACAGGAGTGCAAAGGTAGTGACTGGGTGATTTTAAAACTACATGAGTAATGATTGACTGATTCCATAAGTATAAGAAAAGTGCAAATGTGATTGAAAGAGTAGAAATGGATTAAAGGTGTACATGGGTAACACCTCGGCACTTGTATAACTGCAGGGATAATGTCTGGGGATTTACATGACTACATAGCAAGTGACTGGGATATTTTGTAAGTGTATGGGTACTTCTTGGAGAATTGAAGGACTACTGAGGTAGAGCCTGAGTAACTAAAATTCTCCAAAAGTAGTGACTGGATGATTTCATAACAGCATAACTACTGGCTGAGTGATTGCAAGAGTAGAAAGATAGTGCCTCCGTGATTAAAGGAGTGCAACAGTAGTGCCTGGGTGATTATATAACTGCATGCGTTATACCTTAGTGATTGCATAAGTGCACAGATAGTGCCTAAATGATTGCATCTGTGCAAGAGCAATGGCTGAGTGATTAGAGCACTGTATATGTTGTGCCTGCATCATTGTAAGACTGCATGGCGAGTACTTGGGTGTTTTTATAAGTACATGACAGTTGGGCCTAGCCAAATATAAACCTGCACACTATTACATGACTCACCTATAAGTGTCCCCATATTGTTAAAAGCACACATACATATGTGTCTACCTTCCCAAATCATCATGATATGTAAAAGAAATATATATACAATATTTCTGAAATATAGGAAAACCTAGAAACTGAGACATGTACTACATCTGCCTGAGTGAATCCAAAACTCCGTAGGTAGTGCTTGGGTGATTGAGAGCAAGGGTAGTCACTGGATTTTGCAGGAGAAGATAGATAGTGGCTAGCTAATTGCCTGAGTGCATACATACACATTCACTGCATGGTTAAGTGTATAAATAGCACCTAAAGGGATCGATGAGTCATTGAGTACTGCCTAGGTAAATAGACGAATGCAAGAGAAAGGCATGGGTGATTCTATGACTGCAAAGGTAGTGCTTCGGTGATTGGCAGAATGCATGGGTAGTGCCTGGGTGATTTCATAACTGCTTGTGTAGTTGCGGAGTGATTTCATGAGTGCTTGGATATTAACTGGGTGATTGGAGAATTGCATGAATACTGCATGTGTGATTGCATCAGTGCATGGGTAATGTTTGTGTTATTGCATGAGTACATGGGTAGTGCTTGGGTGAATGGGAGAGTGCATGGGTAGTGCCTGGGTGATTTCATAAGTGCTTGGGTAGTGGCGGAGTGATTTCATGAGTGCTTGGATACTAACTGGGTGATTGCAGAATTGCATGGGTACTGCATGTGTGATTGCATAAGTGCATGAGTAATGCTTGGGTTATTGCATGAGTACATGGGTAGTGCTTGGGTGATTGGGACAGTGCATGCGTAGTGCCTGGGTGATTTTATAAGTGCTTCGGTAGTGGCGGAGGTATTTCATGAGTGCTTGGATACTAACTGGGTGATTGGAGAATTGCATGAATACTGCATGTGTGATTGCATCAGTGCATGGGTAATGTTTGTGTTATTGCATGAGTACATGGGTAGTGCTTGGGTGAATGGGAGAGTGCATGGGTAGTGCCTGGGTGATTTCATAAGTGCTTGGGTAGTGGCGGAGTGATTTCATGAGTGCTTGGATACTAACTGGGTGATTGCAGAATTGCATGGGTACTGCATGTGTGATTGCATAAGTGCATGAGTAATGCTTGGGTTATTGCATGAGTACATGGGTAGTGCTTGGGTGATTGGGACAGTGCATGCGTAGTGCCTGGGTGATTTTATAAGTGCTTCGGTAGTGGCGGAGGTATTTCATGAGTGCTTGGATACTAACTGGGTGATATGGAATCAGTCAATCATTACTCATGTAGTTTTAAAATCACCCAGTCACTACCTTTGCACTCCTGAAATCGGTCAGGCAGCCTCTTAATAGTTCACTAAGCATACAGATAACTGTATAAATACAATCTGAAGACAAAATGAGTCATTACGTATTACCTAGTTAAGTAGATAAGTGCAACATGCTTGCAAGGGTAATATGTGGTGGTTTACTTTTGAGCTACATCTTCACCATTCTATCTAAAAAATATGCGACATCATTAAACTATACCTTTCAACAGACTTAAAAAAGAAGACTAATTAACAACACCTTTTATGAGCATTTTTAAAACCACACTTTTATTCTGCATCTTCACCTTTCTATCTAAAATTATGTGGCATCACTCAACTATACCTTTGTTCAGACTAGAAAAAAGAAGCCTAATTAACAGCACCTTATTTCTCCATTGTTTAAACCACTGTTTTATGCTGCATCTTCATCTTTTTCTCTAAAATTATGTAGCATCATTAAAGTATACCTTATTCTAGACTAGAAAAAAGAAACCTGATTAATAATACCTTATATGACCATCCTAGAAAGCATACTTTTGTGATGCATCTTCACCATTCTATCTAAAAATATGTGGCATCATTTAACTTTACCTTTGTACAAACTAGAAAAAAGAAACCTAATTAATAACACCTTATATGAACATCTTTCAAACTACACAGTTGTACTGCATCTTTACCAAACTATCTAAAATAATGCGGCATCATTCAACTATACTATGATGATACATCTTCACCATTCTATCTAAAAATATGTGGCATCATTTAACTTTACCTTTGTACAAACTAGAAAAAGAACCATAATTAATAACACCTTATATGAACATATTTCAAACTGAGCAGTTGTGCTGCATCTTTACCAAACTATCTAAAATTATGCGGCATCATTCAACTATACCTTTGTAGAGACAACAAAAAGAAGCCTTATTAATTACACCTTATATGAACATCTTTCAAACTAAACATTTTTGCTGCGTCTTCAACCAACTATCTAAAATTATGCGGCATCATTCAACTATACCTTTGTACAGACTAAGAAAACAAGCCTGATTAATAACAACTATCTTATATGAACATCAGTAATCCATCTTAAAAAATATACATATTACTGTACGGACTCTTTTTTAAACAACATTTAAGTACAATAAAACAAACTTCAATATACATCTCTACATTTAATAATATATTTCAAACAACACAGTTTTGAATAATTTTAAAAGTTTACAAATAAACCTCACAAATGTATAACTCACCTTGCAAATAAATGTGTTGAATTTAAAATCTCACAACCTCTGACAGGATTTTCTTTTACACACAATCAATATAATGCACCAGTTTCAGCAAGGTAAAACCAGTAATGGCAAAGTTTCCCTCTCTTTCTCCCACAAATACATATAACTAACAAATCACATTGCTTCCTAGATTTTTTCAAATTATAAAACACATTTCTATTTGTTACACATAATAACCCTTAGCAACTGACTTCTAAAGGTGCCCAAACATTTTCTACATTTTTTTAGAAGTCGCAACCCCATCGTGCAGCACCGCGATGGAGTCGCGAATTCATACAGGAGTTCAAAAAGATATAACAAATAAATTCAACACTATTTTTTAATTAAACACCACTTCTAAAGATAGTATTGACTTGGGAAATATCATTGAAAAAAAATATTACTTATATATAAATTACCATTTCACATTTTAAAACCACAGTTAAATTTCAAGCCTTCCCCCATTCTGTTTCATGCCAGTTTCCATAGTAACAGTTCATGGAACATTCAACTGAACTCACAGGTCACAAGTTCACCATATTTTCAAGTTCACCACACAATGTTGCAAATGCAAACAGCAGGTGTGGTTGACTTGGCAAAATATGATCTTATCCTTTCTATTGTACCTTTCAAACATTTTTTACTAACCAATAAGAAATATGCTTTTTAAAAAAAGTAAAATGCACCCTATTTTTGAATATAGAATGTTCTTAAACAGCCAATCAATTCTCTAATTTTTTTTAAATTGCATCTTGTCCACCATTTTACATACCTCTCATTCTACCAACTGACAACCACAGCTACAGACATCTCTTCATTACTTACAGACATCCCTTCAAGATGCTTACAGTGTGGATTGTTGGGCACAGCTATGTTTTCTGGTGCAAAAGGTATGCTGAATGCAGAGGTATTGACAAAGACCTAGCTTTGCAAAATGTGGACATTAAATGGATTGGACAGAGAGGATTAAAGTGGCACCAATTGATGCCTTTGGTTAAAACCTTTTGCATCTCCAACCCCTGACCTCATGATTGTGCACTGTGGTGGCAATGACCTAGACACATTGACTGGGGTAGGTCTGGAAATGCTAATGAAGGACACCTTTGCACAATTAATGTTGCTTTTCCCCCAAACTGTCTTTGTATACTCTAGCATATGCCAAAGACAGAAATGGAAGTGGTCCAATCAATTCTGTCCACAGACTGAGAAAGCTAGAAAAAATGTCAATAAAGCTGTTTCTGCTTACCTCAGAGACCATAGGATGGGCTCCATCTATAACAACAATCTATGTTTCCATATGGGTGGCATCTACAGAAGTGATGGAGTACACTTCACTGATCAAGGGAACAGAGTGTTTCTCAACAACCTGAAGCTCTGCATCCGCACAAACATGTAGCTACAACAATCTCCCAATGAAAACAAGGGCTCTTTTTAGAGCCACCCAATAACCCAACATATAACCTAGATTTAGAAAAAAAATCGTAATTATTTTTGCTTGGCGTCGCGCACCCATCTCGACTTTCGGAACCGCGCACCCATCGCGTTCACACTGTGGGCCGCGCTGAGCGCCGTGCACACATCGCGTTTACACTAGGGGCCACGCTGAGCACCGCGCTAGGGTCGGGACTCCAAACTTTGTCGAAAAAAAAAACGTTCACTTCCATTAATTTATATTCGCCCCGGGGACCCCATCCCCCGGGGCATGCACAATTCTTTAATATTTACTTTTGAGGGGAAGGTGGCCGTGTGGCCCCCTTCCCTGGGCCACTTACTGCCCCCGGGACCCCATCCCCCGGGGCATGCCCAATTCTTTAATTACTTTTTTTAACGGAAGGGGGCCACGTGGCCCCCCTCCCAGGCCATTTTTGCCCCGGGGACCCCATCCCCCAGGGCATGCCCAAATGTTGTTTTTTTTTTTAAAGGGAGAGGGGCCGAGTGGCCCCCCGTCCCCTGGGGCATGTCCTCTCGTTGGGGACTGTGGGGGGAGCCCCAATGCCCCCACGGTCCCGCCGGCTCCCCGCCTCCTGTGGGAGCCGGCATTGCTTTTGCACAAGGGGAGCTGCTGACATGCAGCTCCCCTTGTGCTAAGCTAGTTGTGCTTTGGTTTTGGAAGCGAGAGCAGGTTTCCTGCTCTCGCTTCCAAACACAAAGCAGAGTTTGCTATGGCAGGGCGGGAGCCGTCCTCCCACCCTGCCATAGCAAACAGCAATGTCTCGGTGTGGGCACCACGGGACATTGCAGGAACTGGCCCTGGGGGGTGGCAGTCCCCAGGGCCATCGAGGGCTCCAGGAGGGGGGCCACGCGGCCCCACCTCCCATCATTTGCACAGCCCCGGGGTCCCCGGGGCTTGGGGGGGCCGTGATGCCCCCCACCCTCAAATTATTTACTTTCATCCCCGGGAGGTGGCGGTCCCCGGAGCAGCGGGGGGGCCGCGTGCCCCGCGCATATTTAAGTAAAGCCCCGGGGTGGTGGTCCCTGGGGCTTGGGGGGGCCTGGGAGGCCCCCCCACAGATTAATAAACAAGCCCTGGGGAGGTGGCGGTCTCCGGGGCTGCAGGGGCCCCCGCGGGCCCCTGTGATATAATTGTGGCATTCCCCCAGGACCTGGCCCACCCGGGGGCTCATTTAAATGAGGCACGGGCGCCCACGCTTCATTTTATTTTTATTTTCTCGGCCGAATTCGCACACCCAGCGCGACTTCATCCGTGTTTTTTTTTTTTTTATGTTTTTTTTGGCCCACCCCCTCAGCAGGCCTAGGGGGTCAGGGTGTTTCTACCCTGCCCCCTTTTCTTGTTTTTTAACCTCTTTTTCACTGTTTTCTTGTGACTCGGTTTACCGAGTCACAAGATGGCTGCCAACACTTCCTGATTTCGAGTTTTGGCAGCCAATCAGAATGAAGTTCGTGCCCAGGAGGAGTCGCGACTCCTCCTCCGTGCTCAGATATCGAAACTTTTCTTTTTCCAATTTCTCAGGAACTACTGAACGGATGTACACCATTTAAAAAAAGGGCTCTTTCTGAACCAAGGGCTACCTCTTTGCCAAATTTGGAGTAATTCCGTTCAGCAGTTCGGGCTGTAGCTTTGTCTAAAGTTTCCTATGGGGAAAACGCGTTTTGGGACCCCCCTTTTTTCTCGGCCCCCGCTTCACGAATCACCCCGAAACTTTTAAGACAAGAGCTGACCGGAGCGCCCCACTAGTTTTGAAAATTTTGCGAAGATTCGTCAAACAGCGCCAAAGATGTTGGCAAAAGAAAAAACGCTATTTGAATAGAAACGAGGTCCAAACTATAACTACCTACTGGCGACCGCCAGTAGGTAATATATAAATATATATATATATATATTCACTGAAAAAACCATAGGTTTTAGGGACAGTTATAGTTAGTTGGACATTGCACTCGTACAAAACCCGTGAAATTCCCCCGTTATAGTTAGTTCAGCTAACTATAACTCGCGCCCCCGCAATGCACTGCTGATGACGTCACATATTACATCATTCATGACATGGTCAGTGACATCAATGAATTTCAAAGGTTTTTTAAATGCTAATTTCTAACTATAACGTGTCTGAAACCTATGGTTTTTTCAGTGAATATATATATATTCACTGAAAAAACCATAGGTTTTAGGGACAGTTATAGTTAGTTGGACATTTCACTCGTACAAAACCATAGAAATTCCCCCGTTATAGTTAGTTCAGCTAACTATAACTCGCGCCCCGCAATGCACTGCTGATGACGTCACATATTACATCACTCATGACATGGTCAGTGACATCACTGATGACATCACTGATGACATCTCAAATGACATCACTGATGACATCACTGATGACATCATCCAGTGACTGTGTGTTTCTGTAAAGTTTAAATATGTTTAATATATATAGGGAAAGGCGTATTGAAGAATGAGTGGGTGTATAAGTGTCTGAATGGATGATTTAGTATGTGAGTGACTGACTCTACAAGTGAGTGATTAAACGTATCTTACTGAATGCATGGGTTAGTGACTAAACTGTGTGAATGTCTGTATCCGTCTGTTTGTTGGTGTGTAAGTGGATGCATGGATTTGCGAATAGCTACATGAGTGTCTATATGGGTTATTGATTGGTTCTCTGAGTATCTGTATGGCTGCCTGAGTGTTTGTGTGGGTGGGGTGTGTGTGACTCTGTACATAGATGTGTGAGTGGGTGATTCACTGGGTGCATGATTTCAAGAGTGCATCTGTGATGGACTGCTTGGGTGGGTGAGTGTCAGTATGGGTGTGTTAGTGAGTGAATGTATATCTCAGTGGTACAAGTGCGAGTAACTACATATGTAAAAGGCAGTATATATATGTGTTAGAGTATTTAAATGGCTATAAGTGAGAGTGTGTGATTGTGAGAGTGGCTGTATGGATGCGTGTGTGCTTGTATCAGTTATTGTATAAGAGCGTAAGAATGTGCTAGTATTTGTATGAGTAAGTGAGCTGGTGTGTGTATAACTGTATAGGTGAGTAAACGGGTGTGTGATTAATTTTTTGCATGACTGACTAGGTGTGTGAGTACCTCTATGGATGAGTGGCGGAGTGTGAGTGTTTATATAGGTGTATGAGTGCATATGATAGTCCTGTACTGAGTGACTGTAAGTATGAGTGACTGTACTGGTGAGTGAGTGGATGTGTGTGTAGACCTAAGAATCAGTGAGTGGGTATGTCGTTTTTGGTGTTGGAGTGTCTATGGTTTTGAGAATGGCAGTCTGTAATTTAGAGTGGGTGTTTCAAAAGTTATATTAGGGTGTGAGAAGATGCATGAAATTATCACATGGATGATGTCATCAGTGATGTCATTTGAGATGTCATCAGTGATGTCATCAGTGATGTCACTGACCATGTCATGAGTGATGTAATATGTGACGTCATCAGCAGTGCATTGCGGGGGCGCGAGTTATAGTTAGCTGAACTAACTATAATGGGGGAATTTCTATGGTTTTGTACGAGTGAAATGTCCAACTAACTATAACTGTCCCTAAAACCTATGGGTTTTTCAGTGAATTTTAAAGGTTTTTTAAATGCTAATTTCTAACTATAACGTGTCTGAAACCTATGGTTTTTTCAGTGAATTTCAAAGGTTTTTAAATGCTAATTTCTAACTATAACGTGCCTGAAACCTATGATTTTTTAAGTGAATTTCAAAGGTTTTTTAAATGCTAGTTTCTAACTATGCCTACAGAGGTAGGACATGTGAAGAAAGAAGAAAAAACGCACAGAAAGAAGCAAAAGATGTGCAGAAAGAACCAACAGAGGAGCAGAAAAAGGCCTTGTTGCAAAATCATCCTGTGCCCACAACTTTTTCAGACGGGTACTGGTGGTAACTGACTCTGACTAACCAGAGCCAGTGCTATGCTAAAAGACACTTAGAATACAGTGAAAACACCTACATACACTAGGGAACACTATGCGTTGGGGTACCCCTGTGATTAGCATGACCTCCTCTGCAAGTCCCTAGTACATAATAAGGCAGGGGGATTTAAAATACCTCTTAAAACGTGCTACAGGGCGCATTTGCACAGTGGTGAAGGGAGGGGGGGCCTGAGGTGACATGTGTGCAAACGCGCCCCGGGGCACATTTTAAGGTACGGGATTAAGTCCCCTTGAATCCTGAGGGTCCTTGGGGCCCAACTAGCCCCCCAGGTACCTACAGTTAGGACCACAGAGCTGAGTTGCAGAGAGGCGTTCCGAGGCCACGCACCTTTTTCACCTCTCTGCAATGCAACTCTGTTGTGCTTACTGAAGGTACCTGGTGGGCTAGTTGGCCCCAGGGTCCCTCAGGATTCAAAGGAATTAATTCCCCAACTTAAAACGCACCACAGGGCGTGTTTGCGCACATGTCACCTGAGGCCCCGCCCCCTCCCTTCACCACTGTGCAAACGCGCCCCGTGGTGCGTTTTAAGTTGGGGATTAGGTCACCTTGAATACTGAGGGTCCCTGGGGCCCAACTAGCCTACCAGGTACTTCCAGTAAGCACCACAGGCCTGCGTTGCAACGCCTGTAACAAATTGTGCAGTTGTGTTTAGGTAGTGAAGAGGGTCGTGCTGGGGGTAGTGTTTTAGGGTTTAGGGTAGTGCAGTGGTGTTTGTGTAGTGTAGGGGGTCATGCTGGGGGTAGATTTAGGGTTTAGGGTAGTGCAGTGGTGTTTGGGTAGTGTAGGGAGTCATGCTGGGGGAGTGTTTTAGGGTTTAGGGTAGTGCAGTGGTGTTTGGGTAGTGTAGGGGGTCGTGCTGGGGGTAGTGTTTTAGGGTTTAGGGTAGTGCTGTGGTGTTTGGGTAGTGTAGGGGGTCGTGCTGGGGGTAGTGATTTAGGGTAGTGCAGTGGTGTTTGGGTAGTGTAGGGAGTACTGCTGTGGGTAGTGTTTTAGGGTTTAGGGTAGTGCAATGGTGTTTGGGTATTGTAGGGGGTACTGCTGGGGGTAGTGTTTTAGGGTTTAGGGTAGTGCAGTGGTGTTTGGGTAGTGTAGGGGTACTGCTGGGGGTAGTGTTTTAGGGTTTAGGGTAGTGCAGTGGTGTTTGGGTAGTGTAGGGGTTCGTGCTGGGGGTCGTTTTTAGGGTTTAGGGTAGTGCAGTGGTGTTTGTGTAGTGTAGGGGGTAGTGTTTTAGGGTTTAGGGCAGTGCAGTGGTGTTCGGGCAGTGTAGGGGGTCGTGCTGGGGCTGGTGTATCAGGGTTTAGGGCAGTACAGTGGTGTTCGGGCAGTGTAGGGGGTCGTGCTGGGGCTGGTGTTTCAGGGTTTAGGGCAGTGCAGTCGTGTTCGGGCAGTGTAGGGGGTTGT
This sequence comes from Calotriton arnoldi, assembly GCA_963921515.1. Lineage (NCBI taxonomy): Eukaryota > Metazoa > Chordata > Amphibia > Caudata > Salamandridae > Calotriton > Calotriton arnoldi. The sequence continues at coordinate 81,831 of CAWUFW010022603.1, forward strand.
GCTGGAGCTGGGGCTGGTGTTTCAGGGTTTAGGGCAGTGCAGTGGTGTTCGGGCAGTGTAGGTGGTCATGCTGGGGCTGGTGTTTTAGGGTTTAGGGCAGTGCAGTGGTGTTCGGGCAGTGTAGGGGGTCATGCTGGGGCTGGTGTTTCAGGGTTTAGGGCAGTGCAGTGGTGTTCGGGCAGTGTAGGGGGTCTTGCTGGGGCTGGTGTTTCAGAGTCTAGGGCAGTGCAGTGGTGTTCGGGCAGTGTAGGGGGTCTTGCTGGGGCTGGTGTTTCAGGGTTTAGGGCAGTGCAGTGGTGTTTGGGCAGTGTAGGGGGTCGTGCTGGGGGTGGTGTTTCAGGGTTTAGGGCAGTGCAGGGGTGTTCGGGCAGTGTAGGAGGTCGTGCTGGGGCTAGTGTTTCAGGATTTAGGGCAGAGCAAAGGTGTTCAGGCAGTGTAGGGGGTTTTGCTGGAGGTGGTGTTTCACGGTTTAGGGCAGTGCAGTGGTGTTCGTGCAGTGTAGGGGGTGGTGTTTCAGGGTTTAGGGCAGTGGTGTTCAGGCAGTGTAGGGGGTCTTGCTGGGGTTGATGTTTCAGGGTTTAGGGCAGTGCAGTGGTGTTCGGGCAGTGTAGGGAGTCATGCTGGGGGTGGTGTTTCAGGGTTTAGGGCAGTGCAGTGGTGTTCCGGCAGTGTAGGAGGTCGTGCAGGGGGTGGTGTTTCAGGGTTTAGGGCAGTGCAGTGGTGTTCGGGCAGTGTAGGGGCTTGTGCTGGAGGTGGTGTTTCAGGGTTTAGGGCAGTGCAGTGGTGTTCGGGCAGTGTAGGGTGTCGTACTGAGGGGTGGTGTTTCAGGGTTTAGGGCAGTGCAGTGGTGTTCGGGCAGTGTAGGGGGTAATGCTGGGGGTGGTGTTTTAGGGTTTAGGGCAGTGCAGTGGTGATCGGGCAGTGTAGGGGGTCATGCAGGGGGTGGCGTTTCAGGGTTTAGGGCAGTGCAGTGGTGTTCGGGCAGTGTAGGGGGTCGTGCTGGGGCTGGTGTTTCAGGGTTTAGGGCAGTACAGTGGTGTTCGGGCAGTGTAGGGGGTCGTGCTGGGGCTGGTGTTTCAGGGTTTAGGGCAGTGCAGTGGTGTTCGGGCAGTGTAGGGGTTGTGCTGGGGCTGGTGTTTCAGGGTTTAGGGCAGTGCAGTGGTGTTTAGGCAGTGTAGGTGGCCATGCTGGGGCTGGTGTTTTAGGGTTTAGGGCAGTGCAGTGGTGTTCGGGCAGTGTAGGGGGTCATGCTGGGGCTGGTGTTTCAGGGTTTAGGGCAGTGCAGTGGTGTTCAGGCAGTGTAGGGGGTCTTGCTGGGGCTGGTGTTTCAGAGTCTAGGGCAGTGCAGTGGTGTTCGGGCAGTGTAGGGGGTCTTGCTGGGGCTGGTGTTTCAGGGTTTAGGGCAGTGCAGTGGTGTTCGGGCAGTGTAGGGGGTCGTGCTGGGGGTGGTGTTTCAGGGTTTAGGGCAGTGCAGGGGTGTTCGGGCAGTGTAGGGGGTCGTGCTGGGGCTAGTGTTTCAGGATTTAGGGCAGAGCAAAGGTGTTCAGGCAGTGTAGGGGTTTTGCTGGAGGTGGTGTTTCACAGTTTAGGGCAGTGCAGTGGTGTTCGTGCAGTGTAGGGGGTGGTGTTTCAGGGTTTAGGGCAGTGGTGTTCAGGCAGTGTAGAGGGTCTTGCTGGGGTTGATGTTTCAGGGTTTAGGGCAGTGCAGTGGTGTTCGGGCAGTGTAGGGAGTCGTGCTGGGGGTGGTGTTTCAGGGTTTAGGGCAGTGCAGTGGTGTTCCGGCAGTGTAGGAGGTTGTGCAGGGGGTGGTGTTTCAGGGTTTAGGGCAGTGCAGTGGTGTTCGGGCAGTGTAGGGGGTTGTGCTGGGGGTGGTGTTTCAGGGTTTAGGGCAGTGCAGTGGTGTTCGGGCAGTGTAGGGTGTCGTGCTGAGGGGTGGTGTTTCAGGGTTTAGATCAGTGCAGTGGTGTTCGGGAAGTGTAGGGGGTCGTGCAGGGGGTGGTGTTTCAGGGTTTAGGGCAGTGCAGTGGTGTTCGGGCAGTGTAGGGGTCGTGCAGGGGGTGGTGTTTCAGGGTTTAGGGCAGTGCAGTGGTGTTCGGCCAGTGTAGGTGGTCATGCTGGGGGTGGTGTTTCAGGCTTTAGTGCAGTGGTGTTCGGGCAGTGTAGGGGGTCTTGCTGGGGGTGGTGTTTCAGGGTTTAGGGCAGTGCAGTGGTGTTCGGGCAGTGTAGGGGGTCTTGCTGGGGCTGGTGTTTCAGGGTTTAGGGCAGTGCAGTGGTGTTTGGGCAGTGTAGGGGGTTGTGCTGGGGCTGGTGTTTCAGGGTTTAGGGTAGTGCAGTGGTGTTCGGGCAGTGTAGGGGGTCGTGCTGGGGCTGGTGTTTCAGGGTTTAGGGCAGTGCAGTGGTTTTCGGGCAGTGTAGGCGGTCGTGCTGGGGCTGGTGTTTCAGGGTTTAGGGCAGTGCAGTGGTGTTCGGGCAGTGTACGGGGTTGTGCTGGGGCTGGTGTTTCAGGGTTTAGGGCAGTGCAGTGGTGTTCGGGCAGTGTAGGGGGTCGTGCTGGCGGTGGTGTTTCAGGGTTTAGGGCAGTGCAGTGGTGTTCGGGCAGTGTAGGGGGTCGTGCTGGGGCTGGTGTTTCATGGTTTAGGGCAGTGCAGTGGTGTTCGGGCAGTGTAGGGGGTCTTGCTGGGGGTGATGTTTCAGGGTTTAGGGCAGAGCAGTGGTGTTCGGGCAGTGTAGGGGTCTTGCTGGGGGTAGTGTTTCAGGGTTTAGGGAAGTGCAGTGGTGTTCGTGCAGTGTAGGGGGTCGTGCTGGGGCTGGTGTTTCAGGGTTTAGGGCAGTGCAGTGGTTTTCGGGCAGTGTAGGCGGTCGTGCTGGGGCTGGTGTTTCAGGGTTTAGGGCAGTGCAGTGGTGTTCGGGCAGTGTAGGGGTCGTGCTGGGGCTGGTGTTTCAGGGTTTAGGGCAGTGCAGTGGTGTTCGGGCAGTGTGTGGGGTCTTGCTGGGGGTGGTGTTTCAGGGTTTAGGGCAGTAGTGTTCGGGCAGTGTAGGGGGTCGTGCTGGGGTGGTGTTTCAGGGTTTAGGGCAGTGCAGTGGTGTTTGGGCAGTGTAGGGGGTCGTGTTGGGGGTGGTGTTTCAGGGTTTAGGGCAGTTGTGTTCGGACAGTGTAGGGGGTCTTGCTGGGGGTGATGTTTCAGGGTTTCGGGCAGTGCAGTGGTGTTCGGGCAGTGTAGGAGGTCTTGCTGGGGGTAGTGTTTCAGGGTTTAGGGCAGTGCAGTGGTGTTCGGGCAGTGTAGGGGCATGCTGGGGGTGGTGTTTCAGGGTTTAGGGTAGTGCAGTGGTGTTCGGGCAGTGTAGGGGGTCGTGAAGGGGGTGGTGTTTCAGGGTTTAGGGCAGTGCAGTGGTGTTCGGGCAGTGTAGGGGGTCGTGCTAGGGTTGGTGTTTCAGGGTTTAGGGCAGTGCAGTGGTGTTCGGGCAGTGTAGGGGGTCGTGCAGGGGCTGGTGTTTCAGGGTTTAGGGCAGTGCAGTGGTGTTCGGGCAGTGTTGGGGTTCGTGCTGGGGGTAGTGTTTTAGGGTTTAGGGTAGTGCAGTGGTGCTTGTGTAGTGTAGGGGGTCGTGCTGGGCGTAGTGTTTTAGGGTTTAGGGTAGTGCAGTGGTGTTTGTGTAGTGTAGGGGGTCATGTTTTAGGGTAGTGCAGTGGTGTTTGGGTAGTGTAGGGGGTCGTGCTGGGGGTAGTGTTTTAGGGTTTAAGGTAGTGCAGTGGTGTTTGTGTAGTGTAGGGGGTCGTGCTGGGGGTAGTGTTTTAGGGTTTAGGGTAGTGCAGTGGTGCTTGTGTAGTGTAGGGGGTCATGCTGGGGGTAGTGTTTTAGGGTTTAGGGTAGTGCAGTGGTGTTTGTGTAGTGTAGGGGTCATGTTTTAGGGTAGTGCAGCGGTGTTTGGGTAGTGTAGGGGTCGTGCTGGGGGTAGTGTTTTAGGATTTAGGTTAGTGCAGTGGTGTTGGGGTAGTGTTTTAGGGTTTAGGGTAGTGCAGTGGTGTTTGTGTAGTGTCGGGGGTCGTGCTGGGGGTAGTGTTTTAGGGTTTAGGGTAGTGCAGTGGTGTTTTTGTAGTGTAGGGGGGTCATGTTTTAAGATGCAACGCTCCAATACCTGACCAGTCTGCACTACATAAAACTGCAAAAAAACTAAAAATAAAAAGTGTTTTGCACACTTTTGTCATTGGGCTATATGTGGGCTACATCTGGGTAATATTTGTGCTACATTTGGGCTCTTTTTTCACTGGTGGCCATCTTGGAAGACTTCTTTGTTATGAAGTTTTCTAATTTCCTCATTTACTGCAGTCTCCTCAGTAGGAAATGCTTTCAGTTTTTACTTTGATTCCATCAAGAAGGCATTCAGATGTGTCACACATTTGCCATAAATTCAGAATGTTAGCACTCTAGTTATTCATTAGATCACTGTAGTAAAGCTACTGCTCACCAAGGAGTTAACTGGAAGTCTACTGCTGGTATTGAAAGTGATTGTTTCAGTCTGCATGTCAGAATTTTCTAATGAAATAGAAGAGGATTTGAGATCTCACTTAAAACATGCACTAAATTTTCTTTTTGCAGCACTAACCATAATTTCTATGGCAAAATGAACCCCCTCATTTTGTTTCTTTTTAAATTAAATGTTTTAAGTGTTACCAGTTTATTCCAATCAAGATGGCTTCAGGTGTGCCATACTTTTGTCATAAGTAAGGCTGTTAGCACTCTAGTTGTTCTTTAGAACACTCTGGGAAGCTGCAGTAGAACACAAAGGCATCAACTGACAGGCTGCTCCTGTTGAAATATAACAGGAAGATATTTGAGATCTCACTTAAAACATGTCCTAATTTTTCTTTCTACAGCACTAACCATAATTTCTATGGCAAAATGAACCCCCTCATTTTGTTCCTTTTTAAATGAAATGTTTTAAGTGTTACCAGTTTATTCCAATCAAGATGGCTTCAGGTGTGCCATACTTTTGTCATAAGTAAGACTGTTAGCGCTCTAGTTGTTCTTTAGAACACTCTGGGAAGCTGCAGTAGAACACAAAGGCATCAACTGACAGGCTGCTCCTGTTGAAATATAACAGGAAGATATTTGAGATCACACTTGAAACATGTCCTAATTTTTCTTTCTACAGCACTAACCATAATTTCTATGACAAAATGAACCCCATCATTTTGTTCCTTTTTAAATTAAATGTTTTAAGTGTTACCAGTTTATTCCAATCAAGATGGCTTCAGGTGTGCCATACTTTTGTCATAAGTAAGACTGTTAGCGCTCTAGTTGTTCTTTAGAACACTCTGGGAAGCTGCAGTAGAACACAAAGGAATCAACTGACAGTCTCTGCCCTTGTTGGATGTACATGTTTTACTGAGAATGTCAGACTTCATTCTCACATGACTGAGAAAGATAATGTGAATTTACAGAAAATATGCTCTCATTTTAGCTTCTGGAGCACCTTCCAAAACTGTATGGGACAAGCATGTGAAAATAGTTTTCTCTCAAACATGATTCATGATATCCCAGCAGAAGGTTTTTCACAGGGTAAAATCACCTTAGAACACACCACAATTCCTGAAATTAGTATGGTACCATCAACAAATGAATTCTAATGTAACTAAAGTCTGTTATCACCCTTTATAGTTCTCCTTTTGGTAACCCTCAAAATCTTCGATTCACTACAATGCATTTCAATGGGGTACTAGCATTTATATTGGTCCCAAGATGGCTGCCAGCAATTCCAGGATGAAGTGCTGACAGCCAATCAGATCTCACGATGACATGTGTGGTTAAGCTCCGCCCAGATATATATGTGTTTTTACTTTTGATTTTCTCAGCAACTACTGAACGGATTTACACCATTTAACAAAAGGGTTCTTTCTGAACCAAGAACTACCTCTTTGCCAAATTTGGTGTAATTCCGTTCAGCAGTTCGGGCTGTAGCCTTGCATAAAGTTTCCTATGGGAAATTGATTTTTGACTCTTATTTTTTAATTTCTCCTCAACTACTGAACGGATTTACACCATTTAACAAAAAGGGTTCTTTCTGAACCAAGAACTACCTCTTTGCCAAATTTTGTGTAATTCCGTTCAGCAGTTCGGGCTGAAGCCGTGTCTAAAGTTTCCTATGGGAAAATGAATGGGGAAAACACGTTTTGGGACCCCCCTTTTTTCTCAGCCCCCGCTTGACGAATCACCCTGAAACTTTCAGGGTAGGAGCGGACCGGAGCGGGCCATAAAGTTTGAAAATTTCGCGAAGATTCGTCAACCGACGCAAGAGTTATTTCAAATAGAATGTTGCGGATTTCCTATGGAAAATAGGTCCTAACTATAACTATCTACTGGCGACCGCCAGTAGATAATATATATATATATATATATCGCACAAGAAGAATCCCCGCGTTACAGCAAAGATCGACGAGCCACACCAATCGTGAGTGTTGACAAAGATTATTTATTCATTCAGACAAACAGACGCGTTTCGACCACAGTATATATATATATATATATATATTCACTGAAAAAACCATAGGTTTTAGGGACAGTTATAGTTAGTTGGACATTGCACTCGTACAAAACCCGTGAAATTCCCCTGTTATAGTTAGTTCAGCTAACTATAACTCGCGCCCATAATGCACTGCTGATGACGTCACATATTACATCACTCATGACATGGTCAGTGACATCACTGATGACATCACTGATGACATCTCAAATGACATCACTGATGACATCACTGATGGCATCATCCAGTGACTGATGTGTTTCTGTAAAGTTTAAATATGTTTAATATATATAGGGAAAGGCGTATTGAAGAATGAGTGGGTGTATAAGTGTCTGAATGGATGATTTAGTACGTGAGTGACTGACTCTACAAGTGAGTGATTAAACGTATCTTACTGAATGCATGGGTTAGTGACTAAACTGTGTGAATGTCTGTATCCGTCTGTTTGTTGGTGTGTAAGTGGATGCATGGATTTGCGAATAGCTACATGAGTGTCTATATGGGTTATTGATTGGTTCTCTGAGTATCTGTATGGCTGCCTGAGTGTTTGTGTGGGTGGGGTGTGTGTGACTCTATACATAGATGTGTGAGTGGGAGAGTCACTGGGTGCATGATTTCAAGAGTGCATCTGTGATGGACTGCTTGGGTGGGTGAGTGTGTGTATGGGTGTGTTAGTGAGTGAATGTATATCTCAGTGGTACATGTGCGAGTAACTACATATGTAAAAGCAGTATATATGTGTGTTAGAGTATTTAAATGGCTATAAGTGAGAGTGTGTTATTGTGAGAGTGGCTGTATGGATGCGTGTGTGCTTGTATCAGTTATTGTATAAGAGCGTAAGAATGTGCTAGTATTTGTATGAGTAAGTGAGCTGGTGTGTGTATAACTGTATAGGTGAGTAAATGGGTGTGTGATTAATTTTTTGCATGACTGACTAGGTGTGTGAGTACCTCTATGGATGAGTGGCGGTGTTTGAGTGTTTATATAGGTGTATGAGTGCATATGATAGTCCTGTACTGAGTGACTGTAAGTATGAGTGACTGTACAGGTGAGTGAGTGGATGTGTGTGTAGACCTAAGAATCAGTGAGTGGGTATGTAGTTTTTGGTGTTGGAGTGTCTATGGTTTTGAGAATGGCAGTCTGTAATTTAGAGTGGGTGTATCAAAAGTTATATTAGGGTGTGAGAAGATGCATGAAATTATCACATGGATGATGTCATCAGTGATGTCATTTGAGATGTCATCAGTGATGTCACTGACCATGTCATGAGTGATGTAATATGTGACGTCATCAGCAGTGCATTGCGGGGCGCGAGTTATAGTTAGCTGAACTAACTATAACAGGGGAATTTCACGGGTTTTGTACGAGTGCAATGTCCAACTAACTATAACTGTCCCTAAAACCTATGGTTTTTCAGTGAATTTCAAAGGTTTTTAAATGCTAATTTCTAACTATAACGTGTCTGAAACCTATGGTTTTTCAGTGAATTTCAAAGGTTTTTAAATGCTAATTTCTAACTATAACGTGCCTGAAACCTATGGTTTTTTCAGTGAATTTCAAAGGTTTTTAAATGCTAATTTCTAACTATAACGTGCCTGAAAGTTATGGTTTTTTCAGTGAATTTCAAAGGTTTTTAAATGCTAATTTCTAACTATAACGTGCCTGAAACCTATGATTTTTAAGTGAATTTCAAAGGTTTTTTAAATGCTAGTTTCTAACTATGCCAACAGAGGTAGGACATGTGAAGAAAGAAGAAAAAACGCACAGAAAGAAACAAAAGATGTGCAGAAAGAACCAACAGAGGAGCAGAAAGAGGCCTTGTTGCAAAATCATCCTGTGCCCACAACTTTTTCAGACGGGTACTGGTGGTAACTGACTCTGACTAACCAGAGCCAGTGCGCGTTTGCACAGTGGTGAAGGGAGGGGTGGGCCTGAGGTGACATGTGTGCAAACGCGCCCCGTCGCGCGTTTTAAGTTGCGGGATTAAGTCCCCTTGAATCCTGAGGGTCCCTGGGACCCAACTAGCCCCCAGGTACCTACAGTTAGGACCACAGAGCTGAGTTGCAGGGAGGCGTTCCGAGGCCACGCACCTTTTTCACCTCTCTGCAACGCAACTCTGTTGTGCTTACTAAAGGTACCTGGTGGGCTGAGTTGGCCCCAGGATTCAAAGGGAATTAACTCCCCAACTTAAAATGCACCACAGGGCGTGTTTGCGCACATGTCACCTGAGGCCCGCCCCCTCCCTTCACCACTGTGCAAGCGCGTCCGTGGTTCGTTTTAAGTTGGGGGATTAGGTCACCTTGAATCCTGAGAGTCCCTGGGGCCCAACTAGCCCACCAGGTACTTCCAGTAAGCACCACAGGCCTGCGTTGCAACGCCTGTAACAAATTGTGCAGTTGTGTTTAGGTAGTGAAGAGGGTCGTGCTGGGGGTAGTGTTTTAGGGTTTAGGGTAGTGCAGTGGTGTTTGTGTAGTGTAGGGGGTCATGCTGGGGGTAGATTTAGGGTTTAGGGTAGTGCAGTGGTGTTTGGGTAGTGTAGGGAGTCGTGCTGGGGGGAGTGGTTTAGGGTAGTACAGTGGTGTTTGGGTAGTGTAGGGGTCATGCTGGGGTTAGTGTTTTAGGGTTTTAGGGTTTAGGGTAGTGCAGTGGGGTTTGGGTAGTGTAGGGGATACTGCTGGGGGTAGTGTTTTAGGGTTTAGGGTAGTGCAATGGTGTTTGGGTAGTGTAGGGGTACTGCTGGGGGTAGTGTTTTAGGGTTTAGGGTAGTGCAGTGGTGTTTGGGTAGCGTAGGGAGTACTGCTGGGGGTAGTGTTTTATGGTTTAGGGTAGTGCATTGGTGTTCGGGCAGTGTAGGGGGTCGTGCTGGGGGTGGTGTTTCAGGGTTTAGGAGCAGTGCAGTAGTGTTCGGGCAGTGTAGGGGGTCTTGCTGGGGTGGTGTTTCAGGGTTTAGGGCAGTGCAGTGGTGTTCGGGCAGTGTAGGGGTCTTGCTGGGGGTGGTGTTTCAGGGTTTAGGGCAGTGGTGATTGGGCAGTGTAGGGTGTCTTGCTGGGGGTGATGTTTCAGGGTTTAGGGCAGTGCAGTGGTGTTCGGGCAGTGTAGGGGGTCTTGCTGGGGGTAGTGTTTCAGGGTTTAGGGCGGTGCAGTGGTGTTCATGCAGTGTAGGGGGTCGTGCTGGGGGTGGTGTTTCAGGGTTTAGGGCAGTGCAGTAGTGTTCGGGCAGTGTAGGGGGTCGTGCAGGGGGTGGTGTTTCAGGGTTTAGGGCAGTGGTGTTCGGGCAGTGTAGGGGGTCTTGCTGGGGGTGATGTTTCAGGGTTTAGGGCAGTGCAGTGGTGTTCGGGCAGTGTAGGGGTCTTGCTGGGGGTAGTGTTTCAGGGTTTAGGGCAGTGCAGTGGTGTTCGTGCAGTATAGGGGGTCGTGCTGGGGATGGTGTTTCTGGGTTTAGGGCA
>CAWUFW010022604.1:0-91753 GCA_963921515.1 Calotriton arnoldi
CAGAACGACCATTACACTTGGTCTTGTTGCGCAGGAGCAGAAAGATGCTAAGTCCCAATTCCCCTGCTATTTTCCCAGCCAAATCCTGGATAACAACCTGGCTGAAGAAAACCAGCGGGGGAAAGGGGTTGGGGATAAAGAAGAGACTGCTACCTTCGTCTGGTTCTTCTCACCAGGAATCTTTCTCGTCTGGGTAATTCTGCTGCAAGGAATAATTACTTTTAGACTCCTATTAAACTTATACTTCACAGTGTTTGTGCTTGCCTTATGATTAATTCTCTTACCCTGGTATTTAGTAGCTATTGCCTCTCTTCTGATACGTAATTGTGATGCTGATAGAGTTGTCTGCTTATCTGGAATACGTTCTTTCTTCTTTCTTCTGCAGGAACTAATCTGATGGAGCACAACGGGAATCCTGGAGCGCGAGTGCGAGGTAAGTGTGAGGTATTTGATATTTTAAATTATATGCACATGCACCCAGGACAATATTTCTCCTCAGGAAGTCCTACACTATAGTATGACACTGTAGATATCTTCCTACCCTATCAGCGCCTAAAATAACTGGTACCGAAAGAGAGAAAACGCTAACTCCCCTCAATACTTTGCCAACTTCATAATCCAAAATACCACAAATGTAATGCCCGCAGTAACCCTTGCCTTAAATTCAGACTCAGAGTAGGGCTAGACTGCAACGAACACAATGTGCTGAAGTAAGTACTCTGAAATAGCAACGGAACATGAAGCGCTCGTGAAAACAAATGCTCAGAAAATTACCGACTCAGAACACTATACACTAATAGCGTTTGCCGTAATTCCTGTCAGGAAAACAACCTTGCTGCTCAAGCGCCTAGCGGGAACACAGGTTCGTCGCTAAGCAACTAGGACTCCAAGAAACAAAAAAAAATAACAAAACTCCTAGAAGAGCTCTGGAAGGAATAACCTAATTCCTCAATAACGACTAATAATAAGTCTGAAGCAAATTGTGTTTAACGGAATTAGAATTTCTAAGATTCTACACACTCAGGTTCTAAATACGCGCCGCAACACTAAAAAACGCGACGCACAGGAAACGTCGTGTTCTACCTTGTCTAACTAAACGCGCCGCACTGGAGCAAACAAAATCTAACCTGAACCTTCAAAATCCTCAGGTGAAGTGCGAGGATTCTAATGCCTCAACTGTCTAAATTCCACTTCACCCTTCATGTCTTCTTAAACACTAGAATGCTCACCCTGCATCCATCTTGTCCTTTTGTCGGCCATCTTAGGGTTCCACCAAATAGGGCTTTGCACTCTTGCCACACCATTCCTAACCTTGCGTAATGCCTGATGGGAAATTACACTGATTGCCCTTTCCTTTCTAGTGTTAGTAACTCGGGACCTGACAACAATTGGTGATGAGAGTCCCTGAGTGGGACAGGAGGGCACAGTGGTGCCATTTGGTGACCCCAGCTGCCCAGCAATTAGTGGGCAGCTGCTACGTTTAGGCCATGGCGCACTTGGAACTATGCTGCACTGGCAGCAGCCCTGACATTCTGTACACAGGGCATTTGAGCCCCTTTGAGAAGGCCAGTTGGCCAAGGGGTCAGAGATGTACATGATATTTGGAAATGTGATGCTTTACTGTGATCCATGCCTCTAAATGCGTTTGGGGATGAGATTATGTGTTTAATGTGTTTATGCCAGTGAGATTATTTCCTACTGTGAGTATACCCCTAATGTGAGCGATACTTAGGAGGTTAGGGTCTAAAATGTTAGACTGATGAGGTTGGCGTACAATGTGTTTGGCGCCTAATGTGATACTGTGCATAATGTGGTTTATGTTACAGGCTGATGCTGAGTACAGTGGTTACCAGTGATTACTGGTTGTACGTTTATGATATGTCTTCCTTTTACTAAGTTCACTTTGTGATGGTACTGACAGTGGTCCAGTTGGCCCTGTCAGGTGTACATAATCCCTTGTAGATATTACCTAGTGCCAGGTGGCACAATTTATATTATGTGAGTACTATTCTAATGTGTTATGAGAATACAAAGGCTATTTTTGATATAACCTTGCGTGGAGTTCCTTTTGTGGTGTGCCTGGTATGTTGTTGCTGTGTGCGTGCGCAAACGCTTTACACATGGCCTCCGGGATAAGCCTGACTGCTCGTGCCAAGCTACCAAGGGGGTAAGCAGGGGTTATCTTTGGCGTGTAACTCCCTTGCCCTGACTAGAGTGGTGGTCTCTGCCTGGCTTTGGTGCAAGCCTTAGCCAACCAGAGATCCCATTTCTAACAAATGCCACGATGAATCTAGGGACCCACCATCAGGTAAGCCCTTAAGTATCCTAAGGAAAGGGTTGGGATGATTATGGGGTCCCTCCCAGAGGAGGGGCTGGACAGTGGGGAGGATACTCCCATGTCCTTTGTCCAGTTTTGTGCCAAGAGTGGGAGCCAACGGCTCCCTGAACTGGAGTATGCAAGGAGGGCACCAAAGGTGCCCCTCAAGCAGTCTGAGTGGCACTGCCAGCGCCCCCACCATGTCACAATACACTAAATCATGTCTTTGATGTAGTCACACCTCCCTGTGACAGGATACCTATTGTTCTGCCTTCCCCTGCTCAAGCTTGGCTCAGCAGCAGGAGGGCAGAATCGTGTCTCAGGTCGGCAGCAGCCCTAGCTTGCTGTCTGGTTCTGGAAGACTGGTACCGGGAGCACTGAGGGCATCCCGAAGGAGATTTTCAGTGCATGGAATCCTAACTAAAACATTGTTTACTGTGTGGGGGTATGATTCCAACATGTTTGATAACAAACATGACAGGGTTCGTTACAGCCATTTTAGAGATGGTCATCGCGTAACAACACATGGACACTCTAGGTATCATAATGGCTGATGAACTGACAACCCGGGAGAATGGACTCTGAAGGTTGCAGGGGTGTCCTGCTCATGCAGGGGCACCCTCACACTTAGAAGCGAGCACCCGGTCTTTGGGACTGAAAGGCCTACTAGAGGGGGGACTTAGAGGTTTTAAGTCCAGTGATGTTAGATATAAGGAAACATATCTTTCGTGAGAGGTGCAAGCACCAACTCATACAGGCTGCAATGGCAGGCCTGTAGTACGAGTTTGGAGGGTCCCTTATGGGTGGCATAATGCATGCTACTGTCCATGGGGGACCCCTGGTGTACCTAGGCCCTAGGTACCTTAGTACCATGTACTAGGGACTTACTAGGGCACACCAGCAGCCAATTAGGTACTTACTATATCCAATTTAGGGAGGAAGCACAGTGACTGGGGTCCTGATTAGCAGGATCCCAGTCAGACTAGTCAGAAAAACAGTATGACACCAGTAAAAAGTGGGGGTAACCATGAAAGCAGATCGCACTTTCCTACAGCAAGGACTTTAGCACACTTGTAAGAAGCTGGTAAATGTTACCCCTGGTACTCAGGGCATAGGTACTAAAGAGGGTACCTAAGGGCTGCAGCATGTTATATCACCCAAATAGGACTCACACTCGACAGACTACCATTTCAGGCTGTGTTTAATGGTGCAATCCAGTTTGAAAACACAACATTGCCCACTTCCTATGTGCAATGCACACGTGCACAGCATGTGACGCATCTAAATGAGCAGAGATGCCCATGTAATTCCTAATTCCATTGCTAGTCATTGCAAGTGCTCAGGAAGCTATTTGGAGGAGACGTACTAGGCACTGGTCATTACGAGCTACCCAGCTACATAATTCATTCACTGAAAGTAATGGTTATTGGTATCAAACACCTTGTTAATAAATCCATACTGATGCCAGTATTGGATTTATTATGACATGCACCCAGAGGACACCTTAGAGGTGCCCCCTGGATAACTACTACTCTGTTAGTGTGCTGGCTGACTAGCAACATCCAACCTTCCACCACAGACGAGTTTCTGACCCCCTGCCAGGGAGAGCAGACACTCTGAGGTCAGAAGCAACGGATGCTCTGGCAGAAGGTATTCTCAACTCCTCCTGCAGTAAGGCTAGCAATTTAGCATATCAAGGCCAGAGGCTTCAAAGCCTCTGCTGCCTTTGATTTGTGACCCTTACATCCCAAAGACATTGGGAATTCCACCTCCTGCCCTGGGGCCGCTTTGACAACAGAGCAGCCTGGAAATTAGATATTCAGGAGACGTGCTTCACTCTCGGGTTAGTCACACCCCTCAGGCGGGATACCTGAATTGAGCAACCAAGGAAGGGTTTCACCATCTTGGTTTGGTGACGCTAGAGACTTCTGGGTCAGGGATATGCCCACTCCTCACGGGAAGTGGTCATATGGGGGGTGGATCATAACTACAAAAGGGCCAAACTGCTGGTATGAACTAAACCCCCAAGAGGAAAAGAAAACACTATGCTTTCTTATATAATCCTCACACACCAGGGTTGTCCTTGGTGGCATACTTCATTATCAAGTCCATACCATTAAGCTGGGAAACGGAGTGTGCTGCGACCTACGTGTTACGTTCGGAGCACTTATTGGTGATTATCAAATTATGAAAAATAGGAGTGGGGAAGTCTTGTGTGGAGAGTGAAATAAAAATTTCCTGGTTAGTAGATGAAATGTTATTTATTCTGGCCTGTAGTCAGAATCGTTTAAAAACGGTGAGGCTGAAAGTTTAGGTAATAATGTGCCTGCCTTTCTTTAGGTCAACATGTTTCCAGCCATACCCCATTGCTTTTTCTGCAGAACCAAGGATCTAACTGCCTGACACCACTCCTTTTATACCCTTTAGCTGCACACACTGCATGCTAAAGATATGAAATGTGCAGCACTCACTTGGTGTTACTGCTGGATAATGGGATACGGCTTGAAACATGTTGACCTATAGAAAGGCAGGCACATTATTACCCATTTTTCTACCTCCCCGCTTTCTTTTTCTCATGAGGGGGTTAGTCCATACAAGCAGATGGGCTCTTTTTGGTTTCGATGCATATCGGGAGGATGGGCCCCTCTGAGTCTGCCCCCCTTCCTCCCCTCTATTTTTCAAAGTCATACAGGGGGTGTAGTCACCCCAGGGGGAAGTAGCCCAATGGCTACTACCCTATATACCCCTAAACGCCCCTACATTCACAATTTAGGTATCCCCCTGAAACCAGACCGACAGACTGCACTACCTGGGAACAGAAGGAGAACAAGGAAAAGCAGATACCATAAGAAGCGAGGACCTGCACAAAACCTGGCGCAAGACCCTACCTCGCTGTGTGCTCACCAACAATGGCAAAGACCTGACTCGGTCTGCAGCTGTACATCCTCTCCAATGTCTGGAGGACTGCCCAGCACTGCACGAACCATCTAGCATCTGACTTGGGGTGGAGGAGCCATGTCTTTGCATCTCCAGGCACCGTACACATCTGTACGGTACACCGTGTTGTTGGCTATCGGGCCCATCAAACGAGCAGCATGCCAGGAGGAGGTTCTAGTGGCTCTATGCGGTCTGCCCCATCTATCTGCCAAATTGCGAGATGCTAGACCCTCCAGGAGACCCCCTTAACCAAAACCCTGAGTAACGAGGCACTTGCACCAGCCAAGGATTGTTTTGTGTCCAGTCCAGACACCAACGCTTTGGAAACTTACCTGCACATCCAAGGACATCAGGACAGATGAGATCCACATCTAGAGTGGCCTTACTGTTTTGTTTTTCCTCCCACTGCAGATCCACCAAGAACCGTGACAGACTCCAACTCAAGTGGTCAGCCAGCCAAGCACCTCTGCAACCAAGTCCCACAGCACAAGTTCACGACATGTGACTGCGTCCCCATGACCTAGGTGTCTGCACGAGCTGAACCCCCTTTTCGGTTCCGCCAAACTCGTCACAAGTCTCCCATTGAAGCATCTTTGTTTCAGGTCCCATTAAACCTTACGGCTGTAGCGCTCAAGTCTACCAACCCGACCACCACCACCTCTGCACCCAGACACCTCAGGGAAGGTAGACCTAAACTGTGTTGGTACTTGGACCTTGGTCCGCTAGCACTTCAACTCCCAAAGGGACCCCCTGAACATCGACTGCAAGAACTATTTTGCTGCATATGTTTTTCCTCCCTTAGCTTAACATTGTAGAGTTTGAGGCTCCTGCTTCAAATCTGACAACTGTACTATTTTGCTATTTCCATTTAAAATCGATATCTCCAAATGTACAGAAGTTATTCTAAAGATCTTGATTCCTAAATATATATAAAAATCTACTTTATTTTAATAAATTGGCCCTGGATTTCTTTTTGAGTGTGTGAACCATTTATTGACTGTGTGTACAACAAATGCTTAATACTCCCCTCTGATAAACCTAAGCTGCTTGACCACACTAGCACTAATAGAGCACTTGGGATTATTGAAGTAAGCACGTGTAAACTAATAAGGGTGGTCTGCACTTTATGCATGGTGTACCCCTACATTGGAACTACCGCATAAAAGGTCACCTTCATACAGATAGAACTGTCACTATCCTGTGCTCAGAGGCAGCAGTCTGCCCAAATAACTGCTTAAAGTAATCTGGAGCTTTGAGTATGGGTGCTGAGCACACTGCTTATTTCAGAGTGTCAAAAGCCTTTTGACAGCTCAATGTCCAGTTAACCTTCTTTGTTTGTTTCTTGGACATAAATTCTGTGAGGTTTGCCACAATAGTACCACACCCCTTCACGAACCTCCTGTAGTACCCAGTCAAGCCAAAGAATGCCCTGACTGGAGTGTGGGTTGTTGGAGCCATGCAGTGTACAGTAGTCAGGACCCTGGGTTGTAAGGGTTGAACTTGGCCTCCACCTACAAGGTGCCCAAGTATACAACTGATTCGGGGGAACGTGGCTACGTTGTGCTGCAGAATGACCGCCTTCTGAAGGGGCTCCGCAGACCAGGCTTCATTATCCTTGTCAATCGCAGTTTATACACGGAATCTGCAAATGCCGAACAACGCAACCAGCTGCTAACCTGAACCGCACTGCCTGTGCAAGCTTTGAAAGTCAGAGACCGAGTGAAAGCCGAGATATACAACCCGACTCACCGCGGCCTGGCTGGAGAGACATCATGGCCGCCACGCACCACCGGACAGCGTAATGAGACCAGCGAGCTCCTGAGACCCCAGGCGACACCAAACGCGCCGTGCCGTGCCTGCGGAGGAGTCAGAGATAAGTGCACCAGACGGGACCCAAAGTCCAGCACTCTAACGTATCCCGTGACTGCTTCTACGGCAGGAAAGACGCTCCGGACTCGAGGGCGGAGACGCCAGTGTGTCGTTGGGCCGTACTTTGGGCCTGAAGACGGGGAGCTGATCAGGCCGCTGGCCGCTGGATCCCATCGGACCACCGCGGATGCGGAACGCACCAGACGAGCTGGCCTGCAGGAAAAGGAGACCCGGCGCTGTCGAAGGTTGCGGTGAGTGTGGGCCGGGGTTTTGAGGTGGTGCGGGGCCGCGCGCGCTCCTGCTGCACCGGCTTGGACCCCATTTAGTGTCCTTAGCCGTGGGGGCTGCGCTGTGGTGGGCGGCGTGGTCGGGCCCGCGCCGCTTCGACCCCTGGTCGCGCTAACCCACTGCTGTGCTGATGCGCATAACTGGACGCCCGGGTGAGTGAGGGCATTGAGTGGGCCTCCATCTTCCCCTTCACGCCTCCCGCGCTTGAGTGATAGGCGCGGGGGCCTGCTCTGGTAGTACGAGTGCCTCTCATTCCGGGCCTGCTCGGGCGACAATAGGCGCATAGTACTGGACTCCATCCACTCACTTGCACGGTCGCCGGTTCTCCCCCCACTGAGAAGTGCAGGGTGCCCTCTCAAGAGCCTCAAACCTGTGACATTCACTCATCCCTGCATGATACTAGGCTAATAAAGCAGATACAGCAGACTGCGTCACACATATGTAAGGGAGAACACCGAAGCAGTGCTGTCACCCTGCATTGGTCCCACATTATCCAGTACTCCCATTACTTCCTTTTGAATACACAACACCTGTTCCAATGGGGAAAGCTGACCCCAAACAGGCAAAGCTTCCCTTTGAAAACAAACGCCAAACTAGAACGAATGATGCGGGCCCTGAGCTGGACACTGCGCAAGGGTCCAAAGAACACATGGAGGAACAGGAAGAAGACCTGCGCACTATCTTGCTGGACGTGGGCTCCAGTATCAAAACAGTAGATAACAAGATAGACGCTCTCGCCTCAAGTCTTGATATAGTCAAAAAACGTGTAGATGTTCATGAAGGCCGGCTCGATACTCTAGAGAACAGGTTGTCCAAGACTCTCATGCTGAATCCAAAACGCAAATCCTCAACATGGAAAAAGTGTTGGCTGTGATAAAAGCTACAAATGAGGATTTGGAGCCGCGCTCGCGGCGCAACAACCTACGTATTATTGGGCCGCCGGAATCAACTGCCATCCCGAAGATGGAACCATACATAGAAGACTTACTACGGGATCTATTTGGGCCAGCTCTCTCGCAAGTTATGATCGTTGAGAGGGCGCATCACTCATTAGGCCCTAGACCCCCGACAGGTGCCACACCGCGTCCAATAATCGCACGCCTTTTGAACTATAGGGACAGGGATGCAATTCTCAGAGCAGCTAGGGACAAGAGCCTTATAAGTCATCAAGGAAACTCCCTTTCCTTTTTTCCCGCCTACACACCCACTGTCCAAGCAGCATGCAGGGAGTTCACGCCAGCAAAACGCAACCTGCAAAATGCCTCCATTTCCTATGCTATATCCAGCCAATCTCAAAATTACATATGATGGAAAGGCGCAATTCTTCACAGACGCTAAATCAGCCCTTAAGTACGCCAAACAGATATGTGCAAGGAAATCGCCCTTGCAGTCCTCACAACAAACTGTATCGGAACAGAACAGAAAGTGACAATGATTGATTGATATGCCTATTAAGTAGAACTGCACCTAATCACGCAAGCTGGTTTATAATTGTGTTAATTACAACAATGTCGTTCGTTGTTTCCGCCACAGTAGAATGTGGTCCACTGTTCATGGTTATATAAAAGTGTAAGTTTTTCCTTTGGCAGATTCCGTATCACACGCCAAAGCCTGGTCACCCTGCCTCGTGGCAGGTTATAGCTGATGTCTCAAGCCCCACAGGGAGATCTCCCACGTGCCTTTGTTTTGTTAAAAGGGTGTTTCTAGGGTGGGGGGGGTGGCCATCAGTCACAACCTGATTGGGAGGTTGATGTGGGTGGGGGGTGGAACGGGGGGAACATAGTATATTCAGACGCATGGTCCTTAACTGCACAGCATATATATGAAGTGCACAGCACCTTTGTTTCTCTTAAAGTTCAGTCTAGCTTTTATTCTTCACACAATGTAAAGCAAGGAAATACTGTCTATTTTATAATTTGTGATGTTCTAATGTGCGCTCTTCTTACACATACACGTATCACACACCTTATATACTGAGAAATGACTGAGACCAAATTCCTCACATGGAATGTGCATGGGCTTAATGATTTTAGGAAAGCACGGTTGATACACACACTTAAGTAGGCACCGCATAGATGTGTGCTTCCTCCAAGAAACTCATTTGAAATACGACTTTGACCCTAAACTAAAGAATAGATATTGGGGAGAGATCCACTCGGCCCCCTACTCTAACTACGCTAGGGACGTTTCGATATTGATCAGGCGTGGTCTTGGCTGGTCAACCACACATATACAGACAGACCCTGATGGGCGTTATCTTATTTTAACTGGTACCCTCATGACAACTAAGGTCACCTTAGTGGCAATCTACGGTCCAAATGTGGATGACCCACAATTCTTTCTCAATGTATGGGCTAAAATAATGGCACTAGGAGGAGACACGATAATTTGGGGCGGGGACTTCAACGTCACTCTTAACAATGACTGGGACAGAGTCGGTGCTGCTCGCAACCCACAACTCAAGGCAACCCTACACCTCAATAACATTATTCTTGAGCACGGTCTTACGGATATCTGGTGAAGCAGGAAACCAACCACGAGGGAGGGAACATGTATCACTTCGCAACATAATGCCTGGTCCAGGATAGACTACTGGCTAGTCACATGCGATATTGAGTCATGGACCATAGACACTTTACACCTCGCACGCACGTTATCCAACCACGCCCCAGTGGTACTGCACTGGAAGATACCTCAAACATTACCCCGCGCATTCAGCTGGCACCTACCACCACACGCGCTCCTGGATACCGCATTCAGAGAAGAGATCAGAACTGACATTACACAATATTTCTCCACTAATGAAGGGTCGGTGGACTCATCCTCGACGCTGTGGGAAGCGTTCAAGGTGGTGATCCGAGGGGCCTGCATTTCTAAGCAATCAGGGGTGCTGAGTTCTATTCGGTCTACTATACTAAAACTTGAGCAAGAAATCAAGTCCACGGAACAATTGTTCTTTCAGACTAGAGAACCCAGGCACTTGGCAACCATACGAGGGGAAAATGTCAGAATTCGAAGACGAGGCAGATAGGGAGACCCGATTCTTCGGGAAACATACAAGAGTACGCAGCTATGGGGAGGGCGATAGGCCTGGCAAAACCCTTGCTAATGCACTCAGACAGCGCATTTCTCCCGCCTTTATAGCCGAGTTATTGGATGAGGACGAATCCCCCATTAGAGGGCAAGAGGCTACACATGAATATCTTACTAAATATTATTCCTCATTATATACAGCAATTCCAAATGCACCCCACCCCGAACATGGTGAATATCTAGAATCAATTGAGCTACTCTGGTTAAGTGACGCCCACAGAGCTTACCTGGACGAACCCTTTTCAATAGTAAACATCACACAAGTTATTAGCAGTTTACCTGGCGAAAAGGCGCCTGGGCTTGATGGTCTGACCACCACATTTTATAAGACTTATGCGGAGGAGCTGGCGCCTCGGCTGTTGGATGTCTATCAGGAGTCGTTAGAGGTAGGAATCCTTCCACCGACTATGCGGGAGGCAGTAATCATTTTCCTTCTGAAACCAGACAAGGCATCTAATCTCTGTGACTCATATAGACCCCTGTCGTTAATCAATGTGGATGCTAAGATCCTATCCAAACTAATAGTCAACAGGCTACAGCCGCTATTACCGCTCATCGCTAGGCCAGACCAATCAGGATTCATCCCAGGTAGGTCAACGGCCCACAATTTGCGCACATTCTTTGCCACTGTACACCAGCTTGACCCCCAACTACCTGCCATTGCAGTGTTTCTTGATGCAACCAAGGCGTTTGATTCCTTGGAGTGGCCTTTCTTATTTACAATTCTACCTAGATTGGGATTCAGTCCCAACTTTATCAAACTAATAAGCCTGCTCTTTACTAAACCCACAGCCCGACTCAGAGCAAATAATCTAATATCGGAACCATTCTATATAACTCGTGGCACTAGGCAAGGATGCCCACTTTCGCCACTGCTGTTTGCAGTGGTGATGGAGCCTTTAGCGGCCAGAATTTGTCAGCACCACACCCCTCGTGGTCTGGGATTCACAGACAGAGGTCTTATAATATCAATGTATGCAGACGATATAACGTTATATATTCGTAAACCAGATGAAAACCTTAACCCTGTACTGAGAGAAGTCCTTCGCTTTGGGGGAATGTATGGCATACAGATCAACTGGTCAAAATCCTCTATTTTACCTCTGACTGATGCCCCGCTGGAAACCGACTTGGAATTCCCACTTAAATGGGCAGATGGTGCTGTAAAATACCTGGCGGTGTAGCTAAGTAGAGATTTACAGGACATATGGTGAATGAACTTTGGCAAGTTACTGGACTGGTTGGAGCGCAAATCGAAAATCTGGGCTGCTCTGCCTTTGTCATTGGCTGGCAGAATCGCTATCACCAAGATGATAGTTCTTCCTAAATTTTTATACCTATTCGTTAACACACCCATACCTTTAACCAAAGCTTTTTTTTTTTAACTCCCTGCGCTCTTTGGTAATTGCATTGGTTTGGGCCGGTAAACAACCTCACGTGAGCTGGGACCTGCTAACACGCCCGCTATCTGGGGGTGGAATGGGTGCGCCTGACTTCGAACTCTACGCATTATGTGCACAAGCCCAATTCCTTCATTTCTGGATACATCCCATTCCGTTCCAGCCGCATGTGGCCATTGAAGCAGATGTGGCTGACACCACCCCTCTACACATGGCTGTATATAAACCATCTCACAGATCGGCCAATGAAATAAATACTGTTGAAACCTTGCATTGGACCTGGTAAAGTTTAAGAAAACGTGTCGGGACTCCACTGCTCTACGCACCCTCCACTTCAGTTGCGCACCTTCCACATTTTCCCTTTCTTAATGATAGGGGTACCATAGCAGGGGCACGCAGCATGGGCATGTCCACATTGGGGGACCTGTACCCACGGGACACATTTTTAGAGCAGCCACAACAACGGGAAGACACTCAAATACCACTCCTAAACCTATTCCTCTATTTTCAACTACGATCCACTTGCAAGACAATACACTCGACATTCCCGCCCCCCCCAGATATAGTGAAGCCGCTAGAGCATCTATTAACTACACCATCACCTCGTAGATTAATTACTAGATTATATAACCTCACGCAAACACATACCCCATGGGTTGCCCCCAGGGCACTAACACAATGGAGGACCGACCTAGAAGAACTGGAAACAGATGAGCAATGGTCATTTTGTTGCTCACAGCTGAGACATTTATCCCCGAACTATAAGCTGAGACTTATCCATTTCAAATTCATACATAGGGTATATCGCACCCCCATGCAGTTACACAAACTGGGGTTACGCCCGGATTCGCGTTGCTGGAAATGCAAACATGAAGCCGCTGCCTTTCTGCATATTGTGTGGAGTTGCCTGCCCATCGCTGAATTTTGGAAAGGGGTGTATGATACTATACAAGCTGTCACTGAATTGTTACTGGAATGTACCCCACTGGTGGCACTGCTGGGTTATGTGGGGGAAATCCCACTTGAAAAACGTTGTTTGGTGGCCATGATGCTGCTACTCGCAAAGCGTAGTCTAGTCATACACTGGGGTGCCCCTAGAACCCCCCGGGTGGCTGCGTGGGTGCAGGATATTGCCTACTGTCAGGAGCAGTTGGCGGTATTCTGGGACCTAATGCCGACAGCATCTCGACCGAGGGACATATGGGAACCTTGCACTACCTGGCTCAGTGGACAGGATGCGGACCTCCCAGATGACTCTAGTCAAGTGCCAGTTGTCTCCCTGTCAAGGTCACCCCAATAACTGCCTCAACACTTGCCACTTTGTACAAATATCCCTTACATCTATGGGTCCGCCTAAGTCGAAACACGTGATAAGGTTAATCATGGCCGACCTCCCCTTCCCCATTCACGGAGCCTAAAATCCCTAGACTTATCTAGCCCACAGCTGAAATTGCTATGTTCCAGTCACCATAACTGAGTAAATTGTGATAATGTATTACATAGATGTTTTTTTTCCCTTTAAAAGAACAAGACGCACTGGAGCAACACACTCGATTTTTATTCAATATTGGTGTTTCACAATTACTGTAATGATGTAACTTTGAGTAATGTTGTGTAATGTTAACGTGCAAATGTGCCTATATTATATACATGTCTGAACAAAATCTAAATTTTTTTACATTTTTTTTTTTTTAAAGTATACACCTGATTCCTACCCTATCTTGCACTTACTGGCTTTGATGGTGAGTCCTGCCTTCTGCAGAGCCTCAAGGACCTTCCCAAGATGGATCAGGTAATCCTGCCACGTGGAGCTACAGACAGTAATATCATCTAGTTATGCCGCACTAAAAGACTCCAGCCCAGAAAGGATTTTGTTCACCAGCCTCTGGAAAGTTGCAGGGGCATTCTTTAGACCAAACGGCATTACAGGAAACTGATAATGCCAATCTGTGGTCGACAATACTGATTTTTCTTTGGCTCCAGGGGTGAGTCCAATTTGCCAGTACCCTGATGTTAAGTCAGAGGTACTGAGAGACTTTGCAGCTCCCAGCCTGTCAATAAGCTCATCTTCCCCTGGAATAGAGTGAGCATTAGTCTTTGTGACTGCATTGAGACCCCTGCAGTGCACACAAAATCTAAGCTTTGGTTTACCTCCCTTGGAATAAGGTTTGGGGACTGAGACCATTGGGCTGGCCAAGGTACCTTCAGAGGGTTCAATCACCCCTAACTCCAGCATCTTGCTGACCTCTGCTCTGATGCTTTCCTTAACTTGGTCAGACTGCCTGTAAATGTTTTTTTTTACAGGGTTGATGTCCCCAGTAACAACATCAGGTGTGCACCCGTTTGTCTGATCAGCAGTTAGGGAAAAGATCTCAGCATGGTGCCCCAGGGATTGCCTGCAGTGCAGGGACCTGGCTTTCTATTTAGTGTACCCAAGAGACGTACACCATGCAGAAACTCCAGTCGGCCCTAATTGGTTTGCAGGGTCATCATTTAACAATTCCAAGGTGCTCCATTACTGGTAGTGTGGTCGAGCAGTGTAGGCTTATCAGAGGGGAGTGTTGAGCATTCGTTGTGCACACAGAGTCAATAAATGAGACACACTCAAAAAGAAATTTGAGATCAATTTAGAAAAATAACAGTATTTTATATATTTTTAGGCACCGAGATCATCGGGATCAGGTGAGTACTTTTAAAGTTATCAATTTTACAAAGAAAATGTAAAAAATCACAGTTGTCAGATCAAAGGCGGGAGCCTCGAACCCTCCAATGTTAAACTATGGGCAGGAAAAACATATGCATCAAAATCGTGCTTGCAGTCGAAGTTCGTGAGGGTCCTTTGGAACTAAAGGTGCTAGAGGGCCAAGATCCAAAGTGCCAACAGCAGCTTTAGTTGACTTGCCCTGAGGTGTCGGGGTGCAGAGATGCTGGTAGCGTCGGTAGCCTCAATCGCTATAGCGGTAAAAGTTTAAAGGGACCGGTCAAAACAAGAGAGGCTGCAAAGGGGGACTTGGGGGCAAGTCCAACAGAACCCAAAGGGGGGCTCAGCTCGTGGGGACTCCTAGGCCAAGGGGACACAGGCAGAAGTCGTGTACCCGGGCTGTGGGGCTCGGGTGCAAAGGTGCTGGCTGGCGACTTTGTGTTTGAGGCTCGCACGGTTCTTGCTTCACTGGTAGAGGGAGAGAAAACAAAACAGCAGGGCCACTTTGGATATGGAGCTCATCTGTCCTCAAGTACATCAAGGTGGAGGTAAGTTTTGCCGGTGGTGGTGTCTGGACTGAACACAAACAAGTCTTGGTTGATGCAAGTGCCCTGGGAGTCAAGGTATTGGTGCAGGGGTGCTCAAGTAGGGTCTAGCGTTTCGAAACTCGCCAACGAGATGGGGCTGACCTCCTAGACCCACACAAACCTCCTCCTGTTGTGCTGCTCCTTCGATGGGCCCAACGGCCAACAACATGCAGGTACCGGGTAGATGCAGTGGGTGGCTGCAGACGCAGGGGGATGTCTCCTCCTCCCCAAGGCAGATGCTAAGTGGTTGGCAAAGTGCTGGACAGTCCGCCACAGGCTTGGGAGGATGCACAGCTTTTGGACGAGTCGGATCGGTGCAACTGTCGAGGTTCCAGGAGCAATGAATCATCATCTGTATAGCACAGCACTGTCACTCCTAGGAGTATCTGGGCGATGAGGGTGCCGTGTGTACGTAGAAAAGCCAGGTTTTGAGATTCTTTCTGAAGTCTGCAGGGAGGGTGCTATTCGGAGATGGAGGGGCAGGTCTTTTCAGGTCTTAGCAGTGATGTAAAAGAAGGAGCAGCCGCAGCTGTGATGGACGCGGGGTGTGTGCGAGTGAGGCGGAGAGCAGTTGTTCTGAAGGCAGGTGGAAGTTCAGTCGATGGTTGATGTAGGATGGTCCTTGATTGTGTAGAGCTTCGTATGTGTGCGTGAGGATCCTGAACTGGCATGTCTCTGAATAGGGAGCCAGTGGAGGTTTCTGAGGAGAGGGGTGATGTGGGTCCATTTGGGGAGGTCCAGGATGAGTCTGACTGCGGTGTTTTGTATGGTCCTTTGAGGAGGTGGGTGTAAATTCCAGCTTAGAGATTGTTGCCGTAGTCGAGGCAGCTGGTGACGTGAGCCTGCATGTTGGTATTTCTGGGGATTGGGATCCATCTGAAGATTATGCAAAGGGTGTGGAAGCAGGAGGAGGTGACTTATCGTTTCATCGTCAGATGTCAGTCGATCATGCCTAGGTTGCGTGCATGGTCTGACGGTATGGGTGTCGGTCTGGGTTTTATTGCCCACCAGCTGTGGTCCCATACGTAGTTCTTTAAGAAGATCAGTACTTCTGTTGTGTCAGACTTGAGTTTGAGGCAGCAGCTGCTTCATCCATTTGGCTACGTTGGTCAATGCGTTGCAAGAGTTGGTTGCAGGGTTCCTCGGAGAACGAGAGGATTAGTGGAGCATTGTCTGCGAAGGAGATTATGTTGAGTGAGGGATCTGGCGATGTCTGCGAGGGAGAGATATAGATTTTGAACATAGTGGGACTGAGGGATGATCCTTGGGGTACGCCACATATGATGTCCATGGGTGCGGAGGTGAAGGGAGGCAGTCGAATGCTCTGTGTGCGTCCTCTAAGGAAAGAGGCGAGCCACTTGAGGGCGATTTGCTGCATGCCGACATTGTAGAGTCTGTCGATGAAGGTGTTATGGGAGACTGTGTGGAACGCAGCAAAGAGGTCGAGGAGGATCTGGGCCACATTTTCTCTGTGGTCGTGGAGAGTTCCGATGTCATCTGTGGTGGCAATCAGCGTGGTCTCAGTGCTGTGGTTTGCATGGAATTCAGATTGTGAGGAGTCGAGTAGGTGGTTTTGTTCCAGTTATTCGGTGAGCTGTTGGTTGAGGATTTCTCGAGTACTTTGGCTGAGTAGGGAAGCAAGGAGATCGGTCGGTTATTTTTGAGGTCGCAAAGCGGCTTGTAAGCGGGCATGTCATGCATGTCAACAAGCACTGTACTACGAACGGCAGAGCAGCGGATTTCCAATGATGGAAGATTCCCACCTTTGCCCCCACGAGGGCCCTAACCAGCTACCGCTTGCCATGGCATGTTAAGTAGGGGAAAATGGACATGTGGTGAAGCATGGCTAGACAGGCCGTCAATAGGGGGTCCACCCAACCCTCTACCAATCCCCCCCCGGGTAATCAACAAGGTATCCATAGTAGAGTCACAGTGAGGCAATAGCAACGTACAGTCCCAAAGAACATGAACAATATCACGCCCGCTGCGCCACACCACCAACACCTGGGATCCTCTGCAATATGTGCCTTATATAGCCGTTCCAGCATCCAGTGGTGCAGGACCTTGAAATAGTAACATTTCACCTGGTATCCAGGAGGAAACAGTCATGGTCTTTCTGAGCATGTCTGGAATCATCTCTTGAGAGTGAGGCCTAGCCTGCTCCCAACAACAATGTAACTTATGTGCAGTGGGACGTGAACAAGTCTCATCCGTCAGGGAAAAATACAGTCCTGCCACAGTGCCCTTGCAACCTTTCCACTTAAGCATATATTGCAACAGCGCGTCAGGTTATGTTTCAGCTGGCGATTCCCCCAGTGCACCAATTGTGGCAGCCCAAAATCATGCATGAGGACAGCAAAGGGGACCATCTCACCGTCTCGTACCATATCGTCCACAGAGTGTATGGCTCTTGTTCTCCACTATGACCAATCAATCTCCCCCCACCACAATCGTTACATCCCTATTCCGCCATTGTGGCGCCTTAATATGGACTGTGCTCAGCGAGTGAAGCAAATGGTGAGTGAAGGAACATGCCTCTTTTAGACATGGTCGCCGTAACGTTTTGCCAACTCGTACTGATGCTTTTGTTTGGAAGTGCACTGGATACCTGTTAACCAGGCCCCAGTACCAGTGCTCATTCCCTAAAACTAGAAACATGTTAATTGTAACCCAATTGGCAAGGGCTTTAGCACCCTTGTAAGAAAATGGTAAAGAATACCCCTGGTACCCAGGGCATGGGTACTAAAGAGGGTCCCTAACGGCTGCAGCATGTATTATGTCACCCACAAGGGAGCCACACTAGACAGACTGCCATTGCAGGATGAGTGAAATGGTGCAAACCAGTTTGTAAACACAACATTGCCCACTACCTGTGTGCAATGCCCACATGCACTGCATGTGGCACATCTGCATGAGCAGAGATGCTCCTGTAATGCCTAGTTCCATTGCTAGTGTGCTGGCTGACTAGCAACATCCAGTCTGCCACCACAAATGAGTTTCTGACCCCTGTCAAGGACAGCCCAGGCTCTCAGAGGTCAGAACCAATGGCTGCCCTGGTGGAAGGTGTTCTCACCTCCTCCAGCAGTAAGGCTAGAGAATCAGTATATCAACACAAGAGGCATCAAAGCCTCTGCCGCTTTTGATAAATGGCCCTTCCTTCACTCAGATCTTGGAAATGCCACCCCCTGCATTGGGGCCCCTTTTGATTTTCAGGAGGCGTGCTTTTCTCTCTGGCGAGTCACACCCCTCAGGCGGGATAACTGAATTGAGCAACCAAGGAAGGGTTTCATCATCTTGGTTTTGGTGACGCTAGAGACTTCTGGGTTAGGGTTATGCCCACTCACCACAGGAAGTGCTCACACAGTGAGTGTATCACAACCAACAAGAGCCCAACTGCTTATGGACTAACCCTCCATGACAAATAGAAAATGCTATGCTTTGTTATATAACCCTCACCCACCAGGTTTGCCCCTTGGTGGCATGTTTCATCTTCGGGTCTAACCAATTCCGCTGGGAAACGGGGCTTGCTGTGACCTACGTGTTACGTGGGGCACTTATTGGTGTATGTCAAATGATGAGAAATAGGATTGGGGGGTCTTGTGAGGAGAGGAAAATTAGAAATACCTAAATACCTGCCTAATAGGTGTAATGTTATTTATTCTGGCCTCCAGTTGGAATGGTTAAAAAATGGGGAGGTTGAAAATATAGGTAATAATGTGCCTTTGTTTCTATAGGTCAACATGTTTCCAGCCGTACCCCATGACATTTCTTCAGGACCAAACTCCCTGATACCACTCCTTTCATACTCTTCAACTGCACACACTCTGCATGCTAAAGATATGAAATGAGCAGCACCTAGTTGGTGTTAGTGCTTGATAATGGGATACAGCTTGAAACATGTTGACCAATAGAAAGGCAGGCACATTACCTATACTTTCTACATCCCCATTTTCTTTTCCTCGTGGGGGGTTAGTCCATACAAGCAATTGGGTTCTTTTTGGTTTTGATGCATATCAGAAGGAGGACGAGCCCCTCTGATTCTGTCCCCTCTTCCTCCCTTCTAATTTTGAAAGTCACATAAGGGGGAGGTAGCCCATTGGCTACTACTCTATACTTCCTTAAATATCCCTAAATTGACTATTTAGGGGTCCCCACGACACCAGACCGACAGATTGAAACTCTTTTTTATTAAAGTTTCATAACAGCGTGAATCCGTGAAATCATTACAGCTTATATCAAATAAAACAGTCATGTGCTTCATTCCCAGTTGGTCACACATCAGTTTCTCCTCCATCTCTGTTCATCATCGATTGTAGCAACTAAATGCCTTGACCACGGTGGTCCCATTCCCAGACTGGAGGGGGAAGCACAAATATTACCCCTGTGTGTGTTCCATTTCCCCCATACCGGGGCCCATTTCTGGGGGCATCCTCTGCTTTTGTAGACCGCCTTTTCTGCAAACATGCACTAGTCCATGTCCCTCTCCCACTTCTCCCGGGTTGGCGGTTCGGGCACCCCCCACCTCCAGGCAATGCTCCGTTTAACGACCATAAAACCCAGGGCAGCCCAAAGTTGATCCATGCGGGTCATGTCGGTGGCCTCCCACACATTAAGTAAACACAGTTTGGGTGTCACAGTGTCAAGGGCACTTTCACTCACTTGAGAATCCAGTACTCCCGGGAGCAGAATGTTGAGTATTTCTCAATTCCCACCTCAGGCCTCCACACGAACACCCAATCAACAGGTGGTCGCGTGAACCCGGTCGGGGAAAAGGGGAAGTGGACAGAGAAGAGACTGCCTTTGACCTTCTTGATATCTTCCAACCTGCCTTCTATCCTTCTTCTGGATGTGTTTCCTTTTCCAGCTTTCTCTCTCTTATTTTCTTGTTATGGTGGAGATACTGCAATTTAAGGCACACATAATTAGTCCTCTTGAATCCTTCCCTTCCACTCCTTGTTTTCTCTCTCCTAAACTCCTTACCCAATTAGTCATGGGCCTTTGCTCCTCTTCTATTTTCTTTGGTGTCTGACAAGTAACTTCCTAAACAATAACAACACCCTTAGTTTTCTTTTAGTCAATTCTCACCTTTTAACTTGTAACTCTCACACTCCCATTCTGTCTTACTTGTGATTTTCTGTTACTTCCTTTGTACTTTTCTTCCGCTGATGAACCTGCTCGCAAACGCTGTTCTCAAACCTTCGGGGAAAACTCAGGACCAGAGGATTACGGTAAGTGAAGATACTTCCTATGCCTATTTACGTTTACCTATTATCTATAGCTAATTCCTGTCTAACTACTGCCGCTACGAAACGCTCTAACCTACGCCTTAGCCTAGCACAAAACTAACCTTAACACTGACTAATACTGCAGCTTCAGAGATAAGCTCCTCACTGGGGAATTTCGTTGGTGAAGTGCGCGGTTCGAAATTCGACCGCAGGGCTTCACACCTGAGCTAGACCTCGCGCTCGAACCCAAGCACGAGAAACTAGACAGCCAACCCCACTCGCATTCCTCCCTGTTGGGAGAACAGAACTATTTGCCTTATTTCGCATAACAATCACCCGCGAGTTAGTTCGAGCGGGTGATCGTTTCCAAATAGTCTTTTCCTGGATTGTGGTGGCGCATTGGAGTTTCCGAACTCCTTTCTTTCCAACCCTGACAGTACCCCCTCGCAAGATCAAGCCTCCTGGCTGAGGTTTGTGTGGAAATTGCAAGTGAAAAATCTTAATTAATCGGGGTGCATGGACATCAGATTGTTCTACCCAGGACCTATCCTCAGGACCATAGCCTTTCCAGTCCACGAGATAAAAGAGTTTACCTCGAACTGATTTTGAGTCCAAGATTCTTTTAACTTCAAATTCTTCCTTTCCTTCAATAAAAAGGGGTTTTCTATGCTTCAATTCCTTTAGATGTGGTGAAACCCTTTTGAGCAGGGAGACATGAAATACTGGATGTATTTTTAACTGTGGGGGAAGCGTCAACTTAAAGGTAACCGGATTCACAACCAGTTCCACAGGAAAAGGACCTACAAAACGTGGTTGAAACTTCCTGTTTCCCTTCAGCCTTAGATTTCTTGTGTTCAACCAGACTCTGTCCCCTCTACGCAAATCCGGTTCAGGTCTTCTTTTCCTGTCAGCATTTTGCTTATAACGTTCCTTAGCTAAGGCTAGATTCTTGGTGGCAGACAGATGTCCCTCACTAAGGAGTTGGACTAAATCTTGTGCTTCTGGCACCAACACTTCCTGGGTGGAAATCGCAGAATTTGGATGTCTTCCGTAGTTCAAGTAAAAAGGTGAATACCCCGTGGAGACATTCTTAGCATTATTATGCGCAAATTCTGCAGTCCAAAGAAGGTCAGGCCACTCACCCTCTTGATCTATCAGGAACAATCGAAGATACTTCTCAAGCTCCTGATTTGCCCTTTCAGTTTGCCCATCTGTCTGGGGATGGAAACTAGTGGAATATCGTGTCTCTATGCCCAATTTTTTAGTGTAGGCCTTCCAGAAATGGGACAAAAACTGAGACCCTCTGTCTGTGATTAAAACCTTAGGGACACCATGTATTTTAATCAAACTTTGGTTAAGCTGTGGGGCTATTTGTTTTGCTGATGTGTCTCCCTTCAGGGCGGCAAAGTGCGCCATCTTAGAGAAGGCGTCTACCATTACTAAGATTGAATGGAATCCTTGACTAGAGGGTAGATCTACAATTAGATCGAGTGTAACCGTGTGCCAGGGGTATGGAGGAGTGGGCAAAGGTCTCAACAGCCCTTGAGGTGCCTGTTTATCCGTCTTTCCCATAGCACAAGTCTCACAACCTTCAACATGAACTCGAACGTCCTTAGATAGCCCAGGCCACCAGAATTGTCTTTTCAATAATTCCTCAGTTCGATGGATTCCAGGATGTCCAGCCATTGGACTATCATGGCACTCAGTTAGCACTTGTTGTTGGAGTTCTTGAGTTGGTATAAACAAGGCCTTGGAATGAAACGGTAACCCATCGTGAATCTCATGAGCTGGATTCTCTTGAGCCCACTTCTGCTTTTCTTCAGGCGTCAATGCTTCTTTGACCTTCTCTTCTAGAGTTTTCTCAATTGTAGCTCCAACGATTTTTGTCTCAGGAATTATCTTTTGTTCACAAATAAGAGTTTTTTTTCCATCTTTGTCAATTCGTGACAAGGCATCGGCCTTCCCATTGTTCTTCCCGGGCCGATAGGTTATTACAAAATCATAGTCGGCAAAGTACAGGGACCATCTCAGCTGACGTGGAGTGAGAGTTCTGGCTGACTTTAGGAATTGAAGATTCCTGTGATCCGTGAATACTGTGACCACATGTCTGGCTCCGAGAAGGTAATGCCGCCACTCTTGGAAGGCGTCTTTGATAGCTAAGAGCTCCTTATCAGAAATGGTATAGTTTACCTCTGCAGGTTGTAGTTTCCTAGAATGGTACGCTACCGGGTGTAACTGGCCAGTTTCCTTGTGTCTTTGTGAAAGCACCCCTCCGATAGCCTGCTCAGAAGCATCAGTCTCCAGGTAAAAAGGTTGAGTAGGGTCGGCATGAAGCAAAATGGGCGCAGAAGTGAAACTTTTCTTTAGAAACTGGAAGGCTCCTTCAGCCTCTGCAGTCCATTGAAATGGAACCCCCTTACGTAACAATCTGGTAATGGGTGCCACCTTCAAAGAGAAGTCTCGAATAAACCTTCGATAGAAATTTGCAAATCCTATGAAGCTCTGAACTTCTTTCACTGAAGTAGGGGGAGGCCAATTCAGAACAGCGTCAATTTTCTTGATATCCATGGTTAGTCCCTCTGGTGCGATCACAAATCCCAAGAAATCCACTGAGGTAACTCCAAAGGCACACTTTTCCAATTTCACATAAAGGTCGTTTTCCTTCAGGCAGCGCAAGATCTTTTTAACCTGATGCTGGTGTTCTTTTTCTGAAGATGAATAAATCAAAATATCGTCGATGTAGACAATAGCACATTGATCGATGAATTCCTTCAGAATGTCATTAATAAAGTATTGAAAGGCTGCGGGGGCGTTACTTAAGCCGTAGGGCATGACTTGGTACTCATACAATCCGTACTTTGTTCTAAAAGCAGTCTTCCATTCGTCTCCACTTCTCACCTGAATTAAATGATAAGCTCCTTGCAAATCTAACTTCGTGAAGATTTTTGCATCTTTTAGTTGATCCAGAAGCACAGAAATCAGGGGGAGTGGATAACGATTCTTGATGGTAATCTTGTTTAGGGCACGATAGTCTATACACGTCCTCAAATCCCCATCCCGCTTCGGGACAAAAAACAGAGGGGACGAGACTGGGGACTGGGACGGTCGTATGAATCCGTTTTCCAGGTATTTCTGAATGTAATCTTTTAAATGTCGATTCTCAGCTTCAGTAAGCGCATAAATCCGACTACATGGAAGATTGGATCCTGGCTCTAAATCAATCTTGCAATCGTAAGATCGATGAGGGGGCAATTTGTTCGATTCCGATTCACTGAACACTGAAGCAAACTCCTGGTATTTAACTGGTAAGGTCACTGTCTGCATAGCACAAACCACCATCTTTCTTTCGCATAGTAATGCTGCTGGGTTTTCTTTTTGTCCTTTCTGTCTTTCTCCAAAACAATGTTCAGTACAATAACCAGAGTCGAACTTCACAGTTCTTTCACTCCAGTTTATTGTCGGGTTATGTTCTGTCAGCCAAGGAAGACCCAATATGATTCCGAACTGCGGGGCGTCAATTAAATTGAATTGAATCTCCTCCCTGTGACCTTCCGTTGAGATGAGTTCCACAATTTCCGTTTGACTGGTTATTGGGCCGGAGGATAGGTTGGTCCCGTCAACTGCCCTTACTGCTTCAACTCTCTCCTTGGGTATCGCCATCAATCCAACTCTCAAGGCATACTTAAGGTCGCAGAAGTTCCCAGTCGCTCCCGAATCCAACATCGCCACTACCCCCGATAGAACACAATCACGGAACTTCAAAGTCATCGTCAGGATGAGGTGTGGAGAGGAGGACTGCAATGTGTTTGCTACTTGATGAGAATGTGGAGTTGAATTTTTGTTAGCGACCACCAGCCCAACTCCCTCTACTGGTGGTGCTGAGAGTTTTCCTTCTTGAAGGTTTTAGGCTTCTTGGGGCATTCTTTCACAAAATGCCCGTTGGTCCCGCAATATAGACATAGATTATTTTGCCTGCGTTTTTCTTTTTCTTCTTTTGTGAGTGGGCCTCTAATGGTTCCAATTTGCATTGGCTCAACACTGTTTTCTTTTTCTCCAGATCTCCCCAATTCTGACCTTGCCCGGTCAAAGCGTGGAACACTTGGTCGAAATTCTCGTCTCTTTTCTCCTCTCCTCTCAGTTTGCCGATAATCCATCTCTAACACCAGGTCAATCAAAGCGGACACCTCAGTAGGGTGATTCGGAATTTGCGACAAGGCATCTTTTAAATCGTCCTTCAACCCTCGATAGAACAAGGCCGCTCTTTTGGACTCCGGCCAATCAGTTTTTACAACTAACTTGTTAAACTGTGCCAAGTAGGTGACTAATTCGCGATTCCCTTGTCTCAATTCCAGTAATTCATTATCTGTTGCTTGTGCGACCTTCCGTCGATCAAATATACGTAAAAATTCCTTCTTAAATTCTTCAAAGTTATACAATATGGGTGCATCTTGAGTCACCAAGGGCATTGACCACGAGGCGGCGTCTCCATTGAGGTAAGACAGGTTGAAGGCTATTCGAGACTGTGCGTCTGGGAAGACAGTGGGTCGGCACATAAAATGAAGTGAGCACTGAGTCAAAAAGATTTGAGCCTTTTGGGGATCCCCGCCGAAGCGCTCTGGAGGTGCCAATGGAATAACTGGGGCCAAAGAATGCACAACCTGAGTAGTGGACCCAGTACTAGCAGCTGACCCTTGATTAAAAATACCAGTTCCAGAAGGGAGCGAAGGAAACTTATCCCCAGACCCATCTCGCTTCAACTGGGCTGCCATTTCTTTTGTCTCTCGCCTAGTAGCCTCCATCTCGAATTTAATAACCTTATTCTCTTCCCTAACTGCCATTAATTCCTGTTGAATTTCCTTAAGGACATTTCCCCAATTTTTTAAGTCCAAACCTTCAGCCATTCTGCTCGGGCGAGTAAAGATTGTGGGCACTTCACTCTGTCAAGGGCACTTTCACTCACTTGAGAATCCAGTACTCCCGGGAGCAGAATGTTGAGTATTTCTCAATTCCCACCTCAGGCCTCCACACGAACACCCAATCAACAGGTGGTCGCGTGAACCCGGTCGGGGGAAAGGGGAAGTGGACAGAGAAGAGACTGCCTTTGACCTTCTTGATATCTTCCAACCTGCCTTCTATCCATCTTCTGGATGTGTTTCCTTTTCCAGCTTTCTCTCTCTTATTTTCTTGTTATGGTGGAGATACTGCAATTTAAGGCACACATAATTAGTCCTCTTGAATCCTTCCCTTCCACTCCTTGTTTTCTCTCTCCTAAACTCCTTACCCAATTAGTCATGGGCCTTTGCTCCTCTTCTATTTTCTTTGGTGTCTGACAAGTAACTTCCTAAACAATAACAACATCCTTAGTTTTCTTTTAGTCAATTCTCACCTTTTAACTTGTAACTCTCACACTCCCATTCTGTCTTACTTGTGATTTTCTGTTACTTCCTTTGTACTTTTCTTCCGCTGATGAACCTGCTCACAAACGCTGTTCTCAAACCTTCGGGGAAAACTCAGGACCAGAGGATTACGGTAAGTGAAGATACTTCCTATGCCTATTTACGTTTACCTATTATCTATATCTAATTCCTGTCTAACTACCGCCGCTACGAAACGCTCTAACCTACGCCTTAGCCTAGCACAAAACTAACCTTAACACTGACTAATACTGCAGCTTCAGAGATAAGCTCCTCACTGGGGAATTTCGTTGGTGAAGTGCGCGGTTCGAAATTCGACCGCGGGGCTTCACACCTGAGCTAGACCTCGCGCTCGAACCCAAGCGCGAGAAACTAGACAGCCAACCTCACTCGCATTCCTCCCTGTTGGGAGAACAGAACTATTTGCCTTATTTCGCATAACGATCACCCGCGAGTTAGTTCGAGCGGGTGATCGTTTCCAAATAGTCTTTTCCTGGATTGTGGTGGCGCATTGGAGTTTCCAAACTCCTTTCTTTCCAACCCTGACACACAGGCAAGGCACCGCCACTGACCACATTCACCCACGCCACCACTTCTACCCATCTTGACCAATGATGTGCATGAGATCTATGTTCTGTGGAGGGCCTTTAATTGGATTAACCTCAAACGTGATATGGCGACTTCCCGCGGGGAGGATAACGTGTCTCGCCAGTCCTCCTCAGCTAGGTCCCCCAGATCTGCCTGCCAGCGCTCGCATAGGTGCTGCAACGGGTCAGGAGTGTTGTTGATTATTTTGCGATAGGTGAGTGCGATCATCTTGCAGTCTATGTGTTCCGTGAGCAACCTGTCCTCAAGAGGTGAGGCCTCCGGTACTTCACCCTCCGCTCGGAGCACTGACTTCAAAGTGTGTTGTATTTGCAAGTATCTAAACGCCTCCCCTGCGGATAACTCATACTCTCGTTGTAACTCTGCAAATGTGCTTATTTTCCCTTTTTTGACAAGGTCCCCCACTATTGACAGGCCGATGGTATCCCATTTGTCGAATCCGCGATATCTGATTAGCTTGCCCAGTGAGTCCTCAATTTCTGAGGACTCACTTGAAATGGTATGTGCCGTCTAGAAGTCAAAGATCCGCACACACTAAACTTCGGCAAACACCCTGGTTCAAGAAGGCATGCTGGGGCAGAAGAAGCTTCCTGCTAGGGACAGTCAAGACTTGAAACCTACTCCCGATCGCAATGAAGAGCAGCGCGTCGCTTTTTTCTTTTAGAAAGGCGCTGAAAACATGGCTCTTTTCCAATTAACTCGCTTTGTACACTACTCCAGCAACCGTCCTGACCCTCCGGTCCTAGCGCCAAGACGCCCCTGGGCATTCGTGTGCTGTACAAATGCACTAATCAATCAATCAGTATCTCTGCATGCCACAGGGGTGTGCTCAGCATCACTTTATTACTCCAGAATAGTTTTCTCGTGACGGCGTGCCATAGGGCAAATGTGAGGGTCGTTGGGCCTGTGAGTTGCTGCCTACTTGGTTTCGTATACAAGGCCTCTCGGAATCCCCCATTACCCATCATCCACCTATCCATGCGGCAGGGCGGGTCTTTCTGCGTGCCAAATACCCATTTATTAATGATCAACAGTTGTGCGTCCCAGTAATAGACTCGAATATTTGCTAGGGCTATCCCCCCGTTATAACGCCCCCGTACCAGCTTAAGTGCTGCAATACGGGGCGGTTTCCCATCCCATAGTAGTGTTCTGACTTCCCAGTCTATCAAGTTGAAGTAAGTTTCAGGGACGCTGTTCGGCGTGCTTTGTAGGGCATATAGGAAATGGGGTAGTGCCATCATTTTGTATAGTGCTACTCACCCCAGCAGGGATATCGACAGCGCTCGCCAGTGTCGGACGTCGCCTTGCAGACGAGTCAAGGGGCCTAGAAGATTTTGTTCATGGAAAAGTGTTGGATCGGCCGTCACGAATATTCCGAAATAGCGAAAACCTTCCGTCACTATGGTCGCTCCACATTTCGCCGGGAGGACCAGAGCCGGCCCGTGTAAGAAGTATATTACTGACTTGGACCAATTATTGGTGTATCCAGAGTACCTCCCAAAGTTGGAACAAATCTGGAGGACCCCGTCAATGGAGGCTCGAGGGGACACGATATATAATAAGTCGCCCACGTAAAGTGAAATTCTATCCTCCTATCCGTATGTCCATTTTAACACACGTATCAGCGGATTCCCTCGTATCCAGCTCGCCAGAGGCTCTAGAATCAGTGCAAATATAATAGGCGACAAAGGGCAACCCGGTCTTGTCCCACGGTGCAAAGCAAATGTCCTTGATGTATGGCCGTTCACTACTACTTGCGCGAATGGTCCTGCACAAAATAGCTGGATTAAGTTTTCCCAAGACCCATACGTTCTAAGACAGCGAACATATAGGACCATTCTACAGTGTCGAAGGCCAGATGAGCGTCCAAGGACAGTATGGCAGCACTTTCCTGAATGGTATCTTTCCAAACGAGGACCCCATTCAATCGCCGCAGGTTTAAAGCTGTATTCCGGCCCGGCATGAATCTGGACTGGTCCGGGTGCACTAATTTAGTCAATTCAATTCAATATGTCTTTATTTCGATTAAAAATCATAAAAGACTTTACATTTAAAACAGAAAGCTCCATTTCATTGTCATTACATTTTTACAAAATGTATACAATAGAATAACAATTAAAGAAAGAAAAAATAGATCTACAATGTTGAGGTACCATTAATATACAATAAATAATTAAAACTAATAAAACTTCTAACCTTAGTGCCGCAAAAATCATACCAGTAAATATCTTCTTATATATATATAAAATGACCAGGTGAGTACACTCAATTCTAATACAGCATAAAACAATGTATACTACTCCCTCTTTATAAAATTCATCAAACTAACTTAGCCTCATCTTCTTTGCACGTATGGCCCACATCCAACTAAGGAATTTAGCAACTGCAATCACTATGGATTCTTTAGTGTCAGTTTTTAAAATCCTAAATGCTTCGTTACCAGAACGAATGCCCATATTCATACAAATTGGTTTGAGCCATTTATGCCTAGGAATTTTATAAGCAGGGCATACAAATAAGATGTGAGCTAACGATTCGTTTAGTGTTAAACAGAAGGGGCATTTACTATGATTTTGGGCGTGCCATTTACTAACATAAGAATTAATCGGGAGAGAACCCACTCTAAATTGATAATAGAGTTTCCTATCATTAAAAACATTAATAAAATCCCAATAGTTCTCATACTCTATGTCGTATTTGTGCTCTAAAAATTCCTTTGTTAGTGATGGCCTTATTAGAGAGGAAAAACGCTTCATTTTGACCATATTCTAGTACACCATCGTAAATTCCTTCTTTGAAGGGAAAGGATTATCGACGGGATTCTCCCACAGACTACTCATCCCCATCTCACTCAGAGTATCCTTTACCCGTCTCAGCCATGGTATTTTGCACATACGGTCTGCCTCCCTGACAGTAAGAAGAGCCTGAGCATACAGGGACAGTTCAGGTGTAACCCAAAGCCTTCTCCAATAAGCCACGGGTCTAAATCGTGCCGTGTCCTCAATTGAACGACAACCCAAATCTAAAAAGAGGGGCAATAAGGGTGTTGATTGGGGAAGACCAGTTATGGCCCTCAAAAATTTGTTTTGGGCAATAACCAGGGGAACTAAGTTATCAAATCCCCATAATTCTGCCCCATATAAAACCGAGGCACTAATTTTAGAGTTATATATTTTTAAGACAGGAGCAACAGGCTTGGTGTAAGAAAGACGCTGTTCCTTCAATAGGGCACCGGACAGTTGGGCATGTTTAAGGACCAACAAATCAATATGGGGCTTCCAGTTAAGTTTTCTACCTAATGTAATCCCCAAATATGTAAATGCATGGGTCTGCTCAAGGGTAACTTCATTCATTACAGATCTGCCCTTTATAACCTTGTGTTTGTGTAGAACCATGAATTTTGTCTTCTCCACGTTAACTACAAGGTCGTGGTCCTGACAAAACTCCTCAAATCTAATAATAGCTGACTGGAGTCCTTTTTGTGTCTTAGAAATAATCAGAGTGTCATCTGCAAACATGAGCAGAGGAATCTTCATGCCTGCTAAGGTGGGAGCGTCAGTAGAATGACTCTGAAAATACAACACTACCCTATTGATAAATAGAGAAAAGAGGGTTGGTGCTAAAACGCACCCCTGTCGAACCCCCTTTGCAATAGAAAACCTATCAGTAACACTCCCTTGCAGGCCCCAACGTACCTGTGCATAATTAGAGTCATGTAATGTGACTAAAATGGCCAATAATTCCAATGGCATGCCCTGTTCTGCAAATGCTCTACACATCTTGGTGCGTGGAACAAGA
This sequence comes from Calotriton arnoldi, assembly GCA_963921515.1. NCBI lineage: Eukaryota > Metazoa > Chordata > Amphibia > Caudata > Salamandridae > Calotriton > Calotriton arnoldi. Next base: position 30,236 of record CAWUFW010022604.1, read on the forward strand.
TCGAAAGCCGACTTAAGATCAATAAAAGCCGCGTAAATGGTACCCCCTCCTATAATTACCACTCGCCAGTAAATTAAAATAAACCTAAAAACCTGGTCAATAGTACTGGTATGGGATCGAAACCCCGCCTGTAGAGGAGACAGAATATCGAATTCATCTATCCAGGCCTGAATTCGACCTAATACCAGCCTAGTTGTAACCTTTTGAATACAATCAATGAGGCTTATAGGCCTGTAATTGCCTGGATTGGAGCGGTCCCCTTTCTTAAAGATTGGGAGAATTTCTGCTCCTGACCATGTATCAGGCATTGGGGCACCACTGGCAATGGCATTTACGAGTAGCTGGATATATGTAACCCAATTCGATTTGTCATACAAGAACAAGTCAGCTGGAATGCAATCCAACCCAGGCGCCCTACCTCTCGGAACTGATTTTAACGCGATTTCCACCTCTTGCTTAGTAAAATGCAAAGAGGGGTTAAAAGAGGGCATTTTAAACTGTTCTGGGTCAAGTTCTGTGACTGCGAACTGGGCCTTATAGTGTGATACCCACATCTCGGGGGCTACATGGTTAACTGAAGCTTGGCTCAAATTGCCACTGCCCCATTTTACAAGATGCCAGAAAAATGCCATATTTCTCCCTTTACTGGCCTTGAGCAACTCATCCCAATGTTGCTCATCCCAGTCCCTTTTAGCTTGCTGTTGGACTAACTTATACCCAGCCCTTGCCCTTTTGATGTCTCCCATGTTCTTCAATCTAATTGCCCTGGCTAGGGTTCTATAAGCCTCTCTACAGGATTTCCCATACCATGCGGCCACCTTTGGGCCAAAATTTTTCTGAAATTTTTTGGACTTAATTATAAAAAAACCTTTGAGCTTATTAAACAAATCATTGTGGACCTGTAAAACCATTAAATTAACTTCCTCTTGTGTAACACAATTTTGGATGGTAGCTATTGCACATGCCACCAGCTACCTCATCTGCTCCAAGTGCGCTTCGTTATTAATAACTTTAGTCCATTTGACTCTCCTTGTATCATTAGTAAGCTGCACTTCTACAGAGGCGCTCACAGATGCCTGATGCTCAACAACAGAGAATCCTTTGAGCTGCATAGATAGTACTAGGGGATTATCGTCACTTTCGATCCGCTCCTGGACTACCATATCTATTAGGGAGGGCCAGAATTCCTTATTAAGGAAAATGAAGTCTATACGACTACTTCTCAGCCCATTATTATAGGTATACATACCCTGCTTATCGGAAGTGGACCTCCCATTAACAGCCCTGATCCCCGTTCCAAACACAACACTTTTAACTGCAACGCTGCTCCAGTCCATTTTTTGATTGGAGGAAGGTCCAGGGACGGAATGTCCCACTGGACATCCTCCTCTGTGCTAAGATTAACGTCATTATTGTTTAAGGGTTCAAACGAACAATTGAAGTCCTCAGCAATAATTAGGTTACTCACGCCTTTATCTAGAAGCGCAACAGTGCTAGAAGCTTTTCCACCTGGCAGTCCTCTCGCGTATACATTAATAATCAGCAGATCAGGGACAGTGGGCATCTGTAATTTAATTATTAAAATATCTCTACTATCAATATACAATTACTCTACCTTATAACAAGCTGACTGTCTTACCCAAGTGGTAAGACCCCCCATGGGTCTTCCCCTCTGACCCCCCTGAGCTGTTTTAGAAAAATTTAAAAAACCCTGTCGACAAACGTGATCCATATACCAGGTTTCCTGAAAGGCCATAACATCATGGCCTTCAATAAATGTGGACCATTCAACTGAGGGTAGCTTTGACAATAACCCTGCTATATTCCAAGATGCTAGCAGTAGATTTGGTTTGAAGGGACTCTCGTTTATACTGTGGGGGATAGGCTGATCATTAGTTAAATGGGCATAGCCCAATTCTCCCTCTCCCAAATAAATATTGGTCTGGCAGAGTCTGTCGTTCCTAGCTTCACCCACTGTAAGATCGCCCCCATGAATAACCCCCCTCTGAACAATTGCCTTTGGTACTTGGGAAGCTCCTAGTTTGTGATTATCTACTTCTGGATCGACCACACAAACCACCCCATGTAGTAATGTGCCGAGGCTGGTAGAATTAGAGTTAGGTCCGAGTCAATCGTTTTCGTCCAGTGAGGCAAAGGCTTCAAACCTGTTAAAAGTAGGGACCGCATAATTATAGGAACCTGAATCTAAAACAGGTTCCCTCAATACTCCCCTTGTGCGATTAACGCATGATTGATAAAGGAAGCCCAGCGGAAGTATATTAATATCATCTTTACTTAGTTGACCGGACCCTGCCCTATCCAATATAAACTGGACCAAGCCCGGGGATCTAAAACTCAAAACCACACAGTCTCCACTAAGAGCCTTATGGGATTTACCAATCCAAGATATTCTTCGCACCATCTTAAATTCTGAAAAAAGATGGTTCCTTACTCCAGTCCTAATACTCAGTAGATGTAATGCCTTATTTTTTAGAGAAGACCAGTGTTCCTGAGCATTAACTGGGAGCACTGGAACATTTGCCAATACAATTGTATATGGTGTTGCTTCGGGGGGGAGGTGAAGGGACGTATGGGTGTTCATAACGCCGCCCATATCATGCAATGGAGCCCGAGAGCCCTCTGGCCCTGCTGGATATGCCAATATACCACCCTGTAGGGAGTTTACCGAAGGGTTGGCCGTAGAGACAGCCACCCCCAAGGGGGGAGGACGGGATGCTAAATTGGTACATGATCCTTTATCAGAACTATTCTCCTGTCGAGTGTCTGTTATTCCTTCCAGCTGGACCCCACAAGAGAGTTGGGGGACATTAAAAATATGCTGCTCTATTTTAGCTAATCTCATATCTATTGCTGACAATTTCTGCATCAGGGGGTCAATCAGGGCTATAAGCTTCTCTTCCACCCGGTTTAAAAAATCAACCTCAATGTTGTGAAGTGGCTGTTCCTCTGTAGCAATAGTGTCAGTCTGACCAACACCCAAATTTGCAAGTACAGGTAAAGACTTAAAACCCCCCTCACTTCCTGTTGTGGCAGACTTGCGTTTCACAATTTTGGAAGACTGATAGCAAGACTTGGGTAAACCACGTGCTTTCCTCTTTTTTTGTGGAGGTTCACCACCTAGAACCTGGGTGGACCTTTGCCGCCTGGTAAATACCTTAACTGGGGAGGTAGGCAATATAGAGGAAGTGCTATCCAGACTGGATGCTACAGATAACCCAGGTTGCGATTGCGCCGAGAGTATATGACTTTGTTGGGAGGTACAGTCAACTATTACATTTTGTTCAGGCACAGGAATTAGTGCCGTTCCAGTGAGGGGTCGTGGGGGTTCTAACGAAAGTCTGCGTTCTGTGAGTTGAATCTGATGAGTTAGCACAGATTCAGCCCGGGAAAGAAACGCATCCAATGTCCCCACTACTCCTGAACCCCCTGCCCCCTTACGCTTGTTCTTACTCATTATCCCCTGACCTTGTGCAGAAAAACAAAGTACAAATACGAAAAAAAAAAAAAAAAAAATCAAAACCAACAGCTCAACTTGCACAATGTATACAATGTCAGGGGGGTGGCCCAGCCCGGTCTCCTACGGTTTCCGATGGGCTCAGACGGGTCCGCCCTTGGTCCGGGCTTCGTCCGGGCGCATGTCCCGCGCCGCGTTGGGAAGGCTGCGCTATAAGCGCGTTGGTGACGCCTCCCCCTCCTCACTCGCGGCAGCTGGGCAAAGCGATAGTGCACTCTGGGGTCTGGAGTCCCCCCCCCGGAGTGTGCACGGCGATGTTAGAGGCACGACTCTAATCCTGGGACCCACGTCCCACCAGGAGTTCCGAGGGCAGTAGCAGTGCGAGGATGCAGGTAAATGGAAGGCAGCATCAGCAAAGTGACTCCAGCGCCGCGGTGGGAAGGCTGCGCTATAAGCGCGTTGGTGATGCCTCCCCCTCCTCACTCGCGGCAGCTGGGCAAAGCGATAGTGCACTCTGGGGTCTGTAGTCCCCCCCGGAGTGTGCACGGCGATGTTAGAGGCACGACTCTAATCCTGGGACCACGTCCCACCAGGAGTTCCGAGGGCAGTAGCAGTGCGAGGATGCAGGTAAATGGAAGGCAGCAGTCACTATTGGGAGTAGCCGAGTCGCCAATATTTTGGCCAGGATTTTGACCTCAACATTGAGTAAAGATATGGGGTGGTATGAGGCAAAGTCCGCCACCGGCTTCCCCTTCTTATGGATCACGACTATGGAGGACACACGTTGGTCTCTGGGCAATATCCAAATAAGTTTGCTCTTGTGACACATATTAAGCAGGTGGGGAGCCACTTTAGTAGCAGTTAGTTTAAGGAGTTCTATCAGGAGGCCATTCGGTCCCATGACTTTCCCAGCCTGAATGCTGTGTATAGCCGCCGTTATCTCCTCAATCGTGAGGTCTGCATCGAGTAATTGTTGGTCCTCCGTAGTTAATGTTGGGATCTGAATATCTTTCAGTAGTTCCCGCGATTCATCGGTTGTGACCGAGGCCACGGGGGAATATAGTTGTTTAAAGTAGTCTGCAAATCCCTCTGCTAGGACTTGCGGATCCCTCATCCATACTCCATCTCATCCGTTTATTGCCGTGATCCAGCGATTTGCCCTGTCTCGTCTATCTAGCAATGCAAGCAGCTTGCCTGCACGGTCTCCTAGCATATACTCTGTGTTGTTGTGCCCTGTGTTTACCTCTGGCTGCCTCAGTAGTTAACTCCCTATATTCCTGCCGCTTGAGCTCTAAGACATGGTCAGCTGTATCATCTTGTGTATGTATGGCAGCTTGCTCCCTATCTAGAATGTCGCCCTCTAGTTCTTCTAGTTTTTTGCACTTCTCTTTCTTATGTCCCACTGCAAGGGAGAAAGCCTGACCCTTTATCACTGTTTTATAGGCCTCCCAGATGATTCTAGACGATTGGACCGATCCCACATTTTCGGTTAAGTTGTTATCTGTGGCTTTGGTGAGATTAGTTTTAATGTACAGAATTTTGAGGCACCAGGGTCTAATCGAAATTGTTCTGCGAGTGCGGGCGGGACCAGCCACATATCAGACCGATATGGGGTTATGGTCCGAAATGCCCGTAGCAAGATGGCTAATCTCAGTGAAATAATGTGCTTTATCAACCAGCGTCAAAATATGGTCTATTCGTGATCTGCTATAGGGCGCTGCAGAGTAAAAAGTGTATTGACGCGTTTGTGGATGTGCCTCGCGACACCCGTCTACCAGGCCAACAGAAGCCAGGAAGTAAACCCTGGTGGTTTTGCCTCGCGGATTGTTCTTGGGTGGGAATCTATCTAGTTGCTCACACAGAGTCATACTGAAGTCACCTCTGATCACTAATTCTCCCTCCAGAAGATCTAACAACATTTTGCTCATATCTGGTAATGCCACATTGTGTAGTGCCGGAGGTGTATATACCGACATAATGTTTACACACCTGCCCTCACAGGTGCCCGAGAGAGCCACAAAGCGACCATACTCGTCCGTGAGGGAGTGTCATTATGAAAGGAAAACTTTTCCACAGTAGTATTCCCACCCCCCTGGACCCAGTGGTGATGCCCGAGTGCACTACTAATTTACATCCCCAACTGTCAAGTGCTCTGTCAAGTGCTCTGCATCTGTTTCCGACCAAATGGGTCTCCTGCAACAGAACGTCTAGTGCATGCTGCTTAATGTACTAGAGCACCATCCCTCTTTTGAGTTTGTCGCCTAACCCATTGATGTTCCAAGAGAGCAGATTCAATGTTGTACCGGTTTTTACCGGATTTTCCCAGTTCAGAAGTGTCGAGCATCGCTGGTGCTTGCTCTCTTACAGGTGTTGGGGTGCGATTATCAAGGACAGTCCCTCTGGGTGCTGTTGACATGGCTTCATTCATAGTGGATACTAGATTTGTAAGCTGTATTATCCCAACAACGTGGGGGGGGGCAATCCGAATAAAAGCATGAGCTGTTCGCCGACACCCTGGATGCGCATGTAGCCAAAACTAAAGAAAACCCTTATAACTTACAAAAAAAAACCCCGCCTCCCTGCATGACAGACTTTGAACCTACCTGCCATCCCAACATTGCAGAGTGCCCGTCGCCCTCCCTTCCCTGTTTCGGGGGACAGAACGACAGATTGGACTACCTGGGAACAGAAGAAGGACAAGGAAGAGCCGACATCACGAGAACCGAGGACTGCACAGAACTAGGCGCCAAACCCTGCCTTGCTGCCTGCTCCTCAACAATTGCAAAGACCAGACTCGTACTGCAGCTGTGCATCGTCTCCAATGTCTGGAGGACTGGCCAGCACTTCGCCAACCATCTACCTTGGGGTGGAGGAGCCATCACCATGCATCTCCAGGCACCGACTGCATCTGTCCGGTTACACTGTGTTGCTGGCCATCAGGCCCACCAAAGGAGCAACATGCCAGGAGAAGGTTTTTGTGGCTCTGTGGTTGGCTCCATCTATCTGTCAAGTTGCAAGACACTGAACCCTCCAGAAGCCCCTCTGCACTAATACCATGAGTACCGGGGCACTTGCACCAGCCAAGGATTGTTTTGTGTCCAGTCTGGATGGGAAACATCGTTTACAACGCACGCGTTACAACGCGTGTCATTACAACGAATGTTTTACAACACGAAATCCATTACAACGCATGTCATTACATCGCATAATCCATTACAACGCATTCCTCAAAGTAACGCCCGGCGTAGTTAGAATAGTAATTGCGTTGTAATGGATTATGCGCTGTAACGACATGCGTTGTAACGACATGCGTTGTAATGTATTTTGTGATGTAAAAAATTTGTTGCAATGACACGCGTTGTAATGCGTGCGTTGTAAAGTGTCATATTCGAGGCCCGGCTGTTTTGTTTTCCTTCCACTGCAGATCTACCGAGAACCATGAAAGTCTCCAACATAAGTGGCCAGAGAGCCAAGCACCTCTGAACCCAAGCCCCACAACACGGGTTCACGACATCTGACTATGTCCCCTTGGCCTAGGTGTCTGCACGAGATGAGCCCCCTTTTGGCTACCACCGGACATGTCCTCATGTACCCCATTGCAGCACCTTTGTTTCAGGTGCCTTTACATCTTAAAGCTGTAGCATTCAAGGTTGCCAACCCTACCAGCACCTCTGCACCCAAACACCCCAGGGTAGGTAAACCTAAACTGCTCTTGGTGCTTTGGACTTTGGCCCTCTAGCACCGTAACTCGCAAAGGGATCCTCTAAACTTCGAGTGCAAGAACTCTTTTGCTGCACATGTTTTTCCTCCTATAAGATAACATTGCAGAGTTCGAGGCTCCCACCTCAAATCTGTCAATTGTACTATTTTGTTACTTACGTTTAAAATCAATACCTCCAAATGTACAGAAGTTATTCTAAAGATCTTGGTGCATAAATATATATAAAATGTACTTTATTTTTATAAATTGGTCTTGGATTTCTTATTGAGTGTGTGAACCATTTATTGACGGTGTATGCACAACAAATGCTTAACACTCCTCTCTGAGAAGCATAAGCTGCTTGACCACACTACCACTAATAAAGCACTTGGGATTATTGAAGTAAATAAGGGTCGTCACGTCATCCTGGTCCAGAAAACGTTAGTCATTTAGCAAGAACTTTTGTTGTAAGTCAAACATATAGAGTATAGACACATTTGGCGCAAAAGAAGCTCCCATTGCAACTCCCATGATTTGTAAAAAACATTCGCCACAGAATTAAAAAAAATATATATTGCATAGCGATACTCAATAACTCAATGAGAAAATCTGTAGGGACTGTCACTGGAGCAGGTCCGGTGTCAAGAAGATTTTTAATCACCTTCAGAGCCTCCTGTTGAGGAATGTTACCATATAAGGACTTGGGGCCCGATTACGAAGAGACTCGGAAAGCCTCCGCGGCCTCAGGTAAGAGGTTTTCCGAGCCTTATCGGGGTTTCAGTTTCGATCCCCGCATTACGATGCAGGCAGTCAAAAGTGAAACTGGCTAGTCATTCTGGCTGGATTCTGACAGGCTCAAGGAGCCCCTTGGCCAGTCGCAGACCGGCACGTAATCCCTATGGACGGCGTTTCCACTGTAGGGATTACATTGTCGGTGTCAGGCAGGCTTTCCATGCCGGGCTTTCCGACATAGAAAGCCTGTCGGAAAGCAACTTTGGTTTGGGGCCGAGGGGGCACCTATGGTACCCCTGTGAATCCCTGCACTGCGTGGCAGGCACCGTGAGGTGCCTGCCACATGGTGTAGGGATTTACACAAACTCCCATTTCTCTATGGGAGTTTGTGCTACAGCCGGTTTACGGCCGCAGCACAAGCTCCCATAGGGAAATGGGAGTTTGCGACCACACCATGTGCAGTCGCATTGAAATTAGATATGCAGAACCGCCGACCAATGGTCGGGCGGATCCCATACCAATACAGTGTCGGGTAGACGCAAGTCCGCCCAACATCATAATAAGCCCATTAATGTCCAGGTCACCAAAATTTGCTGCAAGTCAAACGGAAGGTCTTCCACTGTGTTGATGTATTGAGTTGAATCTCTAATGTAAGTGGATGTGTCTGGGATCCAAGGCTTTATGAAATGATTAATATATTGACACAGGGGTTCCAATAGGGAACCACACCCTGAAATGATTGGTCTTCCAGGAGGGGACAAAGAATCTTTGTGAATCATTGGAAAGGTATACATAACAGGCATTTTAGGAGATGAGTTGTTAAGAAAAGAAAACTCCTGGTCACTAATGAAACCCATTTCTTTGGCCTGTGTGGTAATATTTCTGATCAAAAGCGCAACCTCATTCGTAGGATCAGAGGGGAGCTTTTCATAGCAGTCAGCCACTGCTCGCTGGCGTGAGATCTCATCATAATCGCTGGTGGCTTTGGTGTTTTGGACTAGAATGTCACCCCCCTTATCAGCAGGCTTGAAGGTGATCAAAGGATTTTTTAAGGTTTGTACAGCCTTAAACTTCTCCTTTGGTAAATTAAATTTGATATAAGGATTCTAAGTTCGTAGTTGTTCAAACTCTCTTAGGATTTGGTTTTCAAAGGCCAGAACTTTCGGCTGCTTTTGAGCAATGGAGGGATAGAACGTGGATGAAAGAGGGTAAATTGATGGCGGTCCACAGGAGATTTATTCTTAAAAAGGAAGAAAAGTCTTATTTTTTGGAAGAAAAAGTTCAAATTTGGTCTTGAAGAAATTGGGACTGTTTGTAGGGACAAAACTTAAACCCGACTGAGGATTGACAGTTCTGAAGGGCTCAGTTCGTAGGTGGATAAATTAAAGATTGGAAGGGAAGCAGTTACCACTGGTCAAACTTGCTCCCAGTTTGCCTCTCTTCGGATTGGTAGGGTCTCTGTTAATAAAATTGGCCCTGTCCTTGCCCTCTCCCTCTGGATCTCCCCATCCTCGGCCAGACACTAAAAAAATAAGGGCTGGCTGGATGGATTTTGGGTGGGGGCCAGGAAGGTAATGTAGCCGAGCTGGTATTCGTCTGAGGATCAATTTCAGGCTCAGAGTCACCCGACAAAGAAGAATCCGAGAATGTGACCTGTTCATGTGTGGGGAACCCCTTTGGTGAAAGTTGGTATTGTAAGATTGGTAAAAGGTATCAGACAAATACGGGTAAGTCCGATTCTTGCCATAGTTAGTAATATTTTTTTGAAGCTTACCGCACTTTCTATTTAGATTGATGAATTTGAATTCCAAGATAGTTTCTTGAAGATTAGACAATGCGTCTTTGGCCCCCTGATGACTTTGATCATCCAAAGTGTCTCTTTCCAGATCCGCAATTTCTTTGGATAGCTGTTCAATTTGTCTACTGCCTGTGTCGATGCCCAAGACCATCCAGTGCCTGGAGCACTTATTAAAGATATGACTGAAATCTCCTCTATATCTTGGCTCATACACAAAGATCACTGGAATATTTCTAATTTGTAGACCTATTGGAATAGTACTTCCTTTAAGGTAGCCAGTCATAAGGCGGCCATACACCTTAGTGGGAACATTTTCTTTTTTAACCTTTTATGTTTCAAGATCTTCTCTTGTAAAGTCGAATTTTGAAGCACTGCTGCAATAGGAACAAAATTAGATGTAGCCAACAACTCCGCAATATACTCCTCAGTATATTGTAGGGCATCTTTGGTGGACATAGTCACACCCAGCAATAAACACACAAAGAAATGTTAATTATAAGACAAAACATAAAATGAACCATCAAATACAGAACCTCACTACCCAACAGTAGTTAGCAAGTTGCTAACAATTTACAGAGCCAACCCAGTAACCCCAAGAACCAGGGTAATTATGTAAGACCAATTGACTATGGTTAACGTGGGATAGCGTTAACCCATTGGAGTCAGCTATAAAACTAAATTAAACATACATATTACGAAATAAAACAAGAATTCATAAAGCCTAACACAAGAGAAATACACTCCCCGAGACAAAAAAATTAAATAAACCATAAAGCTTGCTTTTCTTACCCAGTTATTCCTGCCAATATATTCTTGGTCTCAAAGCTTTATATGCCAAAAGTGAATATGAAGAAAATATTTTTTTAATAATAATAAAAAAAACGATTTACACAGCAACACATATAAAGCGGATATAAACTAAACAGAAATAATGACTGCCACAGATTAAACAACAATGCCACACAAATGGTTGAATCCAAGAATTAAACACTATATACAAAGCAGTTAGAGTGTACACTTAAGGCAGTCCATCTTAATTAAATGAAGGTCGACGTTTCAGCCCAGCGGTAAAATTGACCAGGGGCATCATAAGGACAAATATGTTGCAAAAATTACACTAGTAAACAACTGCTATACAATTCAATGACCTAAAAAGGGAAACGAACAGTATGAACAAATTAGGTCATTATATCTATATATGCATTCCGAAATTAAAACAAACCTAAATGAGTAGAAAACCAAAATACAGGGTGATGACAACAGACTGAAAATAGATACCAAACATTTAAAGTGTAGGCTTTACAAAATGGGAATAAAAGTAAATAAATGAAAAGCCGGCCAAAAAACTGGTCCCAAGACGACGTGCTAAAGCAAAGATGTGAGAAGGATAGAGCCTAATTTCTGGTTTTCATGCAAAAATGCAGACAAGCCACACTTACAAATATTGTGGAGGATAACGACACCCTTCAAAGTAAACTGCCCTGCTATTGATGGGACAGAATATGCGATCAGAAGAAATTGGCACAAACCAGGTACCTAAAGCAATGCAAGAGTACAAAGTAAAGAGCGTAAATATTGCAGAGAAATTATCTATCAGCAGACTGCCCACAGTGGCGTGTCATGTGCCCGAGTTAGGCCCGGTAGGAATTAGTACAATTCTTGCATATACACAAATTCTTTTTCCTACAGTTGCCTTCTTTGCCACATTAACGTTTGACCCACATTTTACATTTGTGACGCTTGGATCACTTTCGCAGAAACACCGACCTTGCTGGCAAAGAACACTCGTGAGAATCCTATCACACTGCCTTGGCATTTGGTGCAAGGCCTCTCACGTGTGTAATACAAATGTGTTTTATTATTACAGCCATATGGTGACACAGCTATCTGTAGAACACAAACAATGGTTGCCCGATTACAATCCCGACCAGAGGCAAGGATGCCATTTTCTATACATAGCCTTTTGTTTCCTAAAATAGTCAGAGGAGACACTTCTACTGATCTCGAGGGGTCGCTGAATGCTGCAGCTTTTGCCTAGCAGCTGACTGACATCTCCGTGAGGGGTGTCCAGTTTGTGACCAAGAAGGGGTCGTACACTCTTACCCACCAGGTAAAGGAGTTAGATCATCCAGACGGGGTTTTCTTGGCAAACCATACATTCACACCCTAAACAAGTAGGTTAGAGTTGGCATCGTAGGAGTACCATTGATTGTTATAATCTTTCATATTTATTTATTTTTTATTTTACGGAGTTTTATATAGCGCGAACTTGACCCGAAGGTATCGGGTATCAGAGCGCTTTACATAGCACTAGTTACGTTAGGTGAGGACATATTCATTTTTGTTAGGCACGGGGAGATGAAGTGATTTGCCCAGAATCACAGGATGTTCAGCGTCATTGCCGAGACTCGAACCCAGTTCCCCAGATTCGAGGTCGACCGCCCTAGCCATTAGGCCAACTCCTCTCCCCTCTTTCATATGAATGCATATATAACCTGTCTCAACAAGATAGTGGAGCTCTTTGTTTTATTCTCTGTGTTGACACTCATAACTTATCTGTTTCAGTAGATTAATCATAGCAGACCATATATTCTATACAAGAATAACTCTGGTTCAATAAATATTGAAAATGCCCCTTTGTGTATTCTTTGTATATTTCTCTGAGAAAAGAAAGCACGAGCGACTGAGGGAAAGTTTGTAGTCTGTCACCATGGTTCCTCAGGGAACAGAGTGGTCATGTTCAGTGGTTGCCATAACTGCTCGCTCCCTGTTTAGTCTAAGGGGGCTGACGGCACTGCGAGCTAGCTGGTCTAAAGGACAACATATCCAGCGGGGGTGCATGGAATCAGTCTGGCTCTATCCTAAGTTTGTCATCCACAAACGTGCAGTTCCTACTGATTGGTGGAAAATACATGACAGGAGACTTACTAGTCGAGCTGGAAAACGGGAGAAACTCTTCCAAATGCACTGGACCCCAACGAAATTGCAGGCAGAGGGATTGATGCCCCATTCTAACTGCTGCCACTGTGACAGTATTCTGTGACCTTGTCCACATCCTTTACAATTGCCGCACTGTCGACCCTTCTGGAGGGCTGTAGGTGCCACGCTGGGTGCGACTCTGCTGGTCTTTGCTGGTATATCCTGTACCCTGTTCTCTGTTGTGGTTTCTTTATGAGATCAACCTGAATAAAGAACTGTAATACAAAGCGGCTGTCCCACAGCCGGGGCGCAACAGCCAAGGCACCCAGGTATCTGTCCCGCCGCAGTCAGGAGGGTCCCATGCAGGGTTCTGTGTCCTGGGCCATGGCGACAGCCACTCCTTGGATTCCACCTGAGCGGGCTGGAAGGGCCTCAATCAAGGCCCCTGAAGCCACAGTATGTGCCGTGACCCTGATCCGTGCGGTGGCATCGGGCCCATCCGCATGGCATTAGCGTTCGCGGCAGCAAGGGCTTCCCCGTGCCCCTCCACCATCCAGGTCCCGGGAGTCAGCAGGGCATGGCTGCGGGTGCCCAGACAAGTGTACCTGCAGGCCGGGCCAAACAGTCAACCAGGGCAGCGCTAACTGGAAGCTTCACAAGGATGCCCCCATGCTCCTCAGCGGCGAGCTCCATCCCCCAACCCCCACCCCTCCTGTGGGGTCCCTTCCTCACCTCTGGTTCCATTTTCCCCTCCCCATTCCTCCACTACCCTCTCCCATCTTCTCTCACCCTCTCCCCCCACCTTAATGGGAAAATACATCCCCAATCCCTAATCTATCTTCTCTGAGGTTCTTTTTTTATGCCTTCTGATCCTGATCCAAGGATATATCTGCTGGAATAGGTTTGTGAAACTAACCACCCCATGCAGCAAACGTGTTATCGCTGCCAAACACTTTCAGTATTACTCTACGGTATTATTGGCATTGTTCTTCCACAACGATTCAAATAAATAAACAATTGCAACAACAACAAAAAAGAAGTAGCTGCTCCTAACTTTCACCCAGTTTTGACCCTTAATTAATGACAAGCTTGATTTAGTGGAGTTAGTTGGTTCAGCCCATTCTTTGTTAAGACCCATAGATGTTAAGATATTCTTATCATGTGATTCCCGTGGTAATGTTAACACATAATCCAAGCTCAAGAGGTCTACAGAGAGTTTTGTTATCCTGTAGAAGACACATTGGCCCATAGCCTAGCTTAGGAAAGAGCAGACTTATGGCTGCCTCTAGAATCCCACTGTTTACCTTTGCACCATTCTAAGCAGATTCACTGGAGTTCATTGTTTGATCCAACACGTCATCCTTGAAGAATACTGTGCCAGAAGCATTACTAAGAATCTGATGGCCCCAGAGTTCTGCCACATTAAGTGTTTCAGCAGACAAGATGGGACTAACAAGGTCTAGTGGGGTTACCAACGATCCCAAACCCAATGTAAGCTTCATACCTGACATTACCTGCCATAATAACTCAATATGACAGCACTCTTTTCACATGGGACCTTAGCACTCCATTCAAGCACATTTGCAACTCAGGTAATACAATATTGTAAATATTTCATAAATACTGTTATTCAATTGAAAAAGTCTGTTTGTGTTGTAGGATTTCAATACCACCATTGCCTTACAAATTTGGCAATGTCTGTTCCCAGTCAGCCCACCAGATGCCACACAAAATTGACAAAGTCAACAGCCTTACAATATGAAAGAAGTAACGTAACAAACACAAGCTTTGTCACACAGGTCACATGTAAGCTTAACTTGTTTTTATGCCTGTTAGCCATGGCCTCGTATACAAAAGCTTTTTGCATTTGTGAAGCTTGCAACTGCCAAAAATGGCATGCCTTGCTACCACAAAAAGTTTTGTGAAAATGTACAAAAATTACTATGTGAATCAGAACATTTTTTCTGACTTTATGTAATGTTCGAAGTGCATTCTGTATAGCAATAAGTAAGGGGCTGAAAGGGGCTTCTCTCCATTATTTGTGAATTGTAATAAAATGGATCAGTGGCTTGAAACTGTAATTGTAGTTGTAAAAGATTAATCAGCTACTAACACCCAAAGTGAGGTTGTAAATGGTTCCACAAGGGACAGCCTGCTTTTTGGATGCATGGCAAATGGTGTAGAATAAACAGAGGCATAGGGAGCACTGCAGGCACATCCTGGAAGACATTTATTTATTTTTGTTTTTCTTTTGAACAGCCCATGTCCCTTTAGGGAACACAGGCTGCTTTAAGACCGTCCACTTGGAAGGAATCCAAAAGGTATGGAAAGAACTCTGCTGTTCTTCAAAGGCCTCCAACTATTTTGAGTGGACATTAGCACAGGTTCACAATATGCCTGCTGCCTCATAGCTATTCATGAGTCAGTTGGTTTTGTGACCACCTGCAAATATACATTTTGCAACACAACTGATTATAATACTCGTGTATCATTACAAAATGAAGCCCTGTTTGCAAACCAGTCTGTGCTCAATTAGCACCCACTGGTTTATGAACAGGCCTTGGATCTTGAACCCCTCCTGTTTTAAACGTTTGACAAAAGATCACTTAAAACATTCTGTTATTTGAAAAAAATGTACAGGAAAAATAGATGAAAAACCAATGTCCTACCCTTGTTGTCCGCACAACAGCTGCAGGTCTGCAACGAAGATGTCCACTGCTCAAAGCCTGGAAGGAGGACAACACAAAAGAGGTTACTTCTTGTACGTCCAAGATCGCTGATAAATAAGTCAGACAAAATGCTGCCGGTGATTGTCTTCTGTTCCATTTCCGATTAATATGCCATGTTTTGCACAGACAGGTAGAAGATGGATCGACATGTTCACTGTGTAAAAATATCCTTCCGATACTCCTCTTCTCACCAACAAGAATAATTTTAGAATAACTATCTATGAAGCCGCAATTACCCTCAACTATGGCCACTTCATTTCACCTCTATTGTCAATGTAGTGATCCTTCAAAAAAAATCACATGCTGTGAATTACTGTAGTGAGCACATTGGTAACTTTATATAACTAAAGTTTTCTATTTGCCTCTTAGAACAAATGAGAAATATCTGCTTTAAAGTGAAAGATAGAAAGTACATATTTTGGAAGCACAAATCCTGATTGGGCACACTCTGGTGTCAAAGTATTTTGTTTTGACAAGTTAGGCAGGTGGACCTTCAACTTTCCGTTGACAGAAAACATCAACCGATGGCGCATCAGAATAGGGATTCTCAGATAAAGGACAATACATCCTCATCCTATTTAAGGTGGAAGGTGTAATAACTTTTTTCCCGTCCGTCACCACAAGGAATAATCTGGCAGTGACGTACAGAAAACAAATAATGACCCCCTCACCCCCTTCCACACCCTGCAAGGAAACTCTTGTGGTGTGGGGATCATTCGTTTTTTCTTTTTTTGTGAAAGAAACTCCCACTTTGGGAGTTTGTTTATGAGAAACAAAAAAATTAAATATTCGGCGAATGACCATCAAAACTGACGGCGGCCGTCCGCAAAAATTGTACATTTAAAGGAACCGCTGCAATGACAGTTCCTTTCAATGTAGATAGATGGCGGTCATCTCTAAATTTGATCTCAGGGTGGTGGAGGCAATGCCCTCCACCCCAACCCGAAGGACAGATATTGCCCTTGTGAATAACTAGTGCTTTTGACTTGCTTATGCAAGGTTATGGCTACTAGAAACTCCCCTTCCACGATAGAAAATGTATGTGGTAAGAGTGGAGCAGTTCAAAAGATGGACCCGTGAGCCTTGTAAGAACACTGTTAAGGTTCTGTACTTGGGGCGTCCAGTTTCTTGGGGGTATTACCCTTTTTAAGTCCTTCCATTAACATGTTAACCACAGGGATTTGGCAAAACGATGAGTGCTGTCCGCATGTAAGTGTCCCAGTGGCTTCGTGGAGATGTGTAGAAGATATGCAAGATCAGCCTTATGAAGGTGTAAAAGGTTTTGACCCGTGAATTGAAGGGGTGTAGTGTGTGTGGACATGTGTACGGTGTGTCTATGAGCCCCATGTAAAATGGTTACATCTATCAGGGAGGTGAAGGTAGCCAAACTCATACATCAAGTATTAGGTAGCAGTGCTTGGCTATCCGGAATCCTGATTGGCCATGCTGTTTTGTGAGAAGGACCAGCCTGATTGGTAGCTTCTTGTAAGGACTGATCGATATCTCCACACGCAGTGAGTACCAGCACTGCCTGGTTCAAGTTGAGACCACCAGTATGAGTATAATGGACACTTGTCTTATCTCCTCCTCCTCCTCCCATGCAGAATCATGGAAGCAGAAAAAGACGAAGCAAGGATACATGACCACTTCATCCATAGTGCATTGTTCATGGAATGTATGTGTGGGCACCAAGGGGTGATACTTAGGCATTTTAAGGGGTCTGGAATGGTGAAGAAGCTAATAGTAGGGGGTTCCCCGCTGTCAGAAGTACCTGCATTGGACCAGCGGGTGGAGTTCCCACAAGCAGACTTGTTGATGTGTCCTTTACAACAGATCCATAAACTTGTTGTCCACTCTGGCAGGTGTTACACCAAGAGATTAAAGACTGTAATGATTTCCTACAACTGAAAAACAATGTGAAGTGGACAGATTTCAAACCTATGACAGAAGGAGAAGTCTTCAAAATAATCACAAAGCTGAAGCCCACATCCCACACTACTGATCCCCTCCACCCTAGTACAGAGCCTCAACTACATAAACTCTCCGTTTGGACCAAAATCATTAACGCCTCTCTCTCGTCAGGCCGTGTACTTGACTCCCTCCAACTAGGCTAAGTCACACCCATGCTCAAAAAACCAAGGTTGGACCCAAATGACCTCAATAACCTCAGACCCATCACTAACTTTCCTTTCCAAGCTAAAACTATTGAGAAGTGCGTCCTACTACAACTCAACGAACACACAGATGAAATCAATCTCAACACATTCCAATCAAGATTCAGAAAAAGATGTACTACAGAAACTGCTATGCTCAATGTATCAGATGACATTCACAGATCACTAGATGAAGGCGACTTGTGCCTCCTTATCCTACTCAACTTATCGGCTGCATTAGATGCAGTAAATCATCAGCCCTTACTTGAGGCACTCAAAAACCGCACTGGTATCTATAGCACAGTCCTGAGAGGGTTCACATCCTACCTGCAACATCGCTCGCAACAAAAACGAAATCAACAGCTGTCTCTCAAAGCCTGCGCCAGTCCCACAAGGTGCACATCAAGGCTCAATCCTCTTGTTAGCACTATATCTCTTCATGGAACCCCACACAGTTATTCTGAACCAAGCAGGGGTCAAATATCACCTATATTATGATGACACAATTCTAATACAAAATAACATCACCCAGAGACATCTGTCATCTGAATTCTACACTAAATAAGATTCAAACCTGCTTAAACACCAATCAACTAAAGATGAAACCCAACAAGACTGAAATACTACTCCTCTCCCCTAAAATTAAATCTTTACCAGTATTGGAATGGCTCAAGAATCTGGATGCACTAAGCTGTTCTCCCTCACTTTCCAACTCCGTAAAATCCCTGGGTATCACCTTGAACAAAAGCATGTCAATGAAGGAGCACATCAACTCAGCCAAAGGAGCGCTCTACACACTAAAAGACCTCAAGAAAATCAACCGTTCATTCCCCCTGACGATCTTAAGACGGTAGTGCAATCTCTAGTCCTCTCGACAACTGATTATGGCAACGCCATCCTCACTGGAACTCCAAAAAGTCACCTTTCACCCCTAAGAGCAACTCTCAATGCATCTGCTAGACTCCTCACCAAAATCAAACGGTTCAATCACATCTCACCCGTCCTCAAGAGTCTCAAATGTCTTCCCATTAAAGGAAGATGCACTTTCAACACAGCCTGTATTACTCACCAAGCCCTTCGTCCAAAGAAGCCCTAATACCTAGAAGCCACACTATTGAGAGCAGGAAAAAACTGGGCATTGAGAAGCTCCAAAACATTTCTTCTCATACCTCCAAAGCTGAAGAAGAAATTATCCCAAGCACGCTCTTTCTCAGGAAAAGCACCAAGATTTAGAACTCTCTCCAAGGATCTCTGCTGCAACCCCTCCTTTTCCTGCTTCAAAAGAGACCTCAAATCCATACTGCTTAACAACTTCAACAAGCTCATAAACTGATCTATGTTTCCCAAAGATCCAACCCTCATCGACAGGACCCCATGATGTGGTCGCCTGGCTCGCTCAGTCTCTAATCTGTACCTAAGCGGCAACTACGACTGTTAGCATTCCTGCAACGCCTATTGCTTCTGCATCCCTTTCGCCAGCCCTTACACCCACGACCCAGCCAGCAGCGACGTTATTGCCCACTACCTCTATTATCACTCCCACTGTGTTCCTCCATTCCCCGACATTACAGAGTATTGGGACACCAGTACGTGGCCCTGAGGATAGAGACTGGACGAAATTTAAGGAACGCCTGGGGCGGACATTGGTGCATTCTGATATGGGAGAGGCAGAGAAACAGGTAGTGGCTAATCAGGCAGCACAGTGTGCTCGCAACCCCATTTATGGTGTGGAGGATGGGTGGAGTGTGATGAAAGATTATGAGCCTTTTGTACAGCAGCATGCCCATAAGCACATGTCGGCTACTTTGATCGGACTTTGGGAGCAGTGTTTCAATGATGCAGCGCCGCATATAATCTATCATTTCAAGGATCATGTATACGTTGCTGATATGGCGCCTGGTCAGGTTTTTGGTAATGTTGCGACGTTGGTTGCTTATCGAGGTAGGCTGCTTGAGAAGAGCCCGAAGACAGCATCTCAGTTTCCGATGAGGGAGGTCCACCCCATATATCACCCTGAAATACCAGCGCTACGGGATCAGCACGATGTTGTTACTAGACCAGGGGTAGCGGCCTGTTTCCAGGAACAGTGGGTTTATATCCCATGGAAAAGGAGTGAGGTCTTGTCCCTTAAAACTCAGTTACCTGACCCTAGGAAAAATCCTACTGCGCACTATAAAGAATTGACTGAGGCCGCTTCTTCGACAGTAATGACGCTTGCATATATTGAAATGTTCTTTGGTTTGTTGGTTCCTGTTGATATTTAGAGACAGGTACAGACACAGGATTGGGTGGTACCTGGGACCAAATTAAAATATGGGACCAGGACAGGAAGCCTGGTGAAAAGCCTAAGGCAGAGATACTTCCCCTGCCTGGCCGTATTATCACTTATATGCATTCCCTTATTCCACCCCGAACGATTGATTGGGACAAGCTATCGGCCTCTCGTCAGAAGAAAGATGAGTGTGTCTGATTTTTTCACCCGGTTTGAAAGTGTGTTTCTGGATTATAGTGGACAGGACTTGTCGATTGAGGGTGGTGTGCATTTGTTTGTTAGTAGATGTGTTTCAAATTTGCTCCCAGAGATCGCAACACGATTACAGGCTTCCGAGAGCACCTGGTCCACCTCTTCTCCTTCTGTTATCTTGAATATGGCGCAGTATTATGAGCGCAGGGAAAATGACGATAAGGAGAAGATGGAGAAAAAGCATAAGGATTTGAAGACGAAGGTGTTGTTGCAGCAGGCTTCGAGGGAATTGTAGAGGACGCGGTGGTTTAGCCCGACAGCTTCCCCGTACTAGCAGGAATACAACGCCGGTAGGGCCAAATCAGTGTGCGTATTGTAAGGAGGAGGGACACTGGCGCAGCGAGTGTCCTGTGCTTTTGCAGAAAGTGGCGGTCTCAAGAGGACGAGGGTCTCGTGGAGATGGTGGCCAGGACTGGGTTCAGACCGCTGAGAAAGCGCAGGGTCGTACTGATCAGAACTACTTTGATGACCCTCGGGGCAAACAATATCATGATGACTATGATACGGATGAGGTGACCAGGATGTCTTACAGCTAGGACAGCCGGGGACAGGGTGAGGGAACAGTTTTGATACCTTTAGACCAGCGAGGTCTGTCCGTAAGTGCGGACGTGCATGGTTCAACTAAGGAGTTTTTGGTGGATACAGGTGCAACGAACAGCTTTATTTCTCGCTCCTTGGTCCCTGGGGCGGCTCTGTCTGGCCATAATAATGTTTCTGTAGGATTTTCTGGTGTACCGGTTGTGAGCCCCATTTAAAAGCCTCTTGTGTGGACTATTGGTCCTTTCACTGTGGATTCGCCATTTTTGTTGACATCCAATTGTGGAGAAAATTTGATGGGTTTGGACTTGTTGAAAAATTGCATGCTATGATTTATTGATCCCCAGCCGGCGTCTATATGACGATAGGTCCTGATGTGGTGTGCGCTAAGCAGTGTTTGTCCAAAGATGTGCCCCTCCCTGCTGAATTTAAAGATGTGCCACCCACACTGTGGGCAACGGGCGACACAGATGTGGGTTTATTGCAGATATCGCCCGTTTCGATTTGTGTCAAGGAAGGTGCTATTTTACCCCGTATTCCTCAATATAAGATACCGCAGGCAGGTGAGCGAGCTTTGGTAAAAATTGTGCAGGATTTGATTAAGAAAGAAGTGGTTGAGGAGACGACTGCCAATGTTTGTAATAGCCCTATTCTTCCCATTCTTAAAAGGACAACATCAGGTCTCTCCGAGTATCACGAAGATGTTTATCGCTTTGTGATTGATTTGCGTGAAGTTAACAAAATAGTGATTCCCCAGTTTCCAGTGGTCCCTGACATTACGACTCTCTTGACGATGATTCCTTCTTCTGCTACATTCTTTTCTGTCATTGACTAGAAAAATGCATTCTTCAGTATTCCCATTCATTCTGATAGCAGATATCTGTTCGGATTCACCCTCGCCGGTAGAAGTTTTAGATTCTGTCAAGCTCCACGAGGCTATACAGAGAGTCCGAGTATCTATAGTCAGGCATTGAAAGGTCAGCTGGATTCCTTGTCCCTCACTACAGGTAATGTATTGCTTCAGTATGTCGACGATTTACTCATCGCTTCAGATACAGAACAAGGTTGCAGAGACAGTACAGTTAAAATGCTGCTACATTTAGCTCAACATGGCCATAAAGTATCCCTTTCCAAATTTCAGTATTGTCGACAGGAGGTTACCTATTTAGGTTACCTACTGTCAAAGGAGGGTAGGATTGACCCCTGAACGCATCAGTACCATTGTTAAAACAAATATCTGTCCCGCAAACTCAAAAAGATGTGCGTGCTTTTATAGGTATCACTTCCTATTGCAGGCAGTGGATACCTGGCTACTCGTTGCTTATTAAGCCCCTGCTTGCGCTAACACTAAAAGATGTGCATGAACCCCTGCCTTGGACGCCAGAGTGTCAGCAGTCTTTTGAGCAATTAAAAACTGTGCTTTGCTCGGCTCCAGTGCTTGGTATCCCTAATTATGCCAAATGCTTTGTGTTGTACGGCCATGAGCTGCGTAGTTGTGCGCTTTCTGTTTTACACTAAAATTTGGGGATAAGCAATGACCATGTGCTTATTTCTCTACTGTACTTGACCCTGTCGCCCGAGCCCTCCCGAGCTGTCTAAGAGCGGTGGCGGCTGTGGCCCTCTCAATAAGACAATCGGCGGAACTCGTACTCGATACTGACCTCACAGTTATGGTACCCCATGATGTGGATACACTTTTGAATAAGACGAGGACACAGCACCTCACCAGTGCATGTCTGACAGGTTACGAGCTAACGCTCTTGCAAAAGCACATTACGATCAAACGCTGTGCCACTCTGAATCCAGCCACGTTACTACCCCTCCCTTCTGAGAATGAGGAGATTGACATACATGATTGTATCTTCCGGACGGAAGAAGAGACGAAAGGACGGGTAGACCTGACTGATGTTCCCTTATCTGACCCCAAGGGGAACTATATGTCGATGGCTCTTGTTTCAAATTACCAGATGGCACCACCACTGCAGCATTCGCAATTACTACGCTGCGCACAGTAGTTGAGACATCACGAGTTCCTTATCAGTCCGCCACAGCAGCCGAGTTAGTCGCCCTTATTTGAGCTTGTGAATTGAGGTAGGGACTGGTTGTTAATATTTATACTGACAGCCAGTATGCCTTCGGGGTCGCCCATAATTTTGGGCGGCTCTGGGCAGAGAGAGGGTTCCTTACTTCCCACAGGACACGCATTCAGCATAGTCCTCTTATATATAGGCTTCTGTCCGTTTTGACACTTCCTAAAAAATTGGCCATAATGAAGTGCAGCGCCCATAAGAAAGTTACTGATGATGTGGGTAAGGAACGCATTTGCAGATCAGACAGCTAAGGAAACTGCCCGAACCAAGATGAAAAGAAGGTTTGTAGCAGGTCCCGCCAGGTGGGTGCCCAAGTTCTCTATGTTTGAGGATACACTTGAAAATGTGAAGGAGATACAGAGTGAGGCCACGGTAGAGGAATTAGCAGTGTGGCAAGAAAGTACAGCGAATTTGAATGATGAGGGATGTTGGATTGTTAAGTCAGGGAAGCAAAGATGGATGTTGCCAGATGCATATGTTCTTCCTGTAGTGACAATGGCCCATGGCCCAGCCCATATCAGTGCTAAGGGTATTTGCGAGCTGTTAGACCCCGTATGGCAAAATGACAACATCTCCAAGACAGCTACACATCTAGTGAAATATTGCATGGTGTGCATGATGCACAATCCTGGCAAGGGTACCCCTACTCCACCCGGTAATTTTGCACCTCCCACTTTCCCTTTTGAGGTCCTTCAAATGGACTTTATTGAAATGGACAGGGTCAATAATTTGAAGTATGTGTTGTTGGTTGTTTGTGCGTTCAGTAAATGGGTTGAGGCTTACCCCACTAAAGAAAATACAGCCATTGCGACTGCAAAGATACTCCTGAAGGAGTTCTTTCCTCGTTTCGGCTTGCCCCGTTTGATCTGGAGTGATAACGGAAGTCATTTCAATGCCAAAGTTATTCAGTTAGTTTGTGAAGGACTACACATCAGACAGAAGTTTCATGCTGCGAATCACCCCCAGTCAGCAGGTTTGGTTGATAAGTACAATGGTACTCTCAAACTGAAATTGGCTAAGATCCAGGGCACCACAGGGTTGCAGTGGCCAGATGCTTTACGATTAGCTCTTTTGTCCACAAAAACAACAGCACATTCTAGGACAGGATTATCACCCTACGAGGTCGTGTTCGGACGCCCGGCAAATGTCTGGGGCGTCCCGCGCAGGTAATCAGAGATGGAGTACCCTTTATTGACCAATTACCTGTACCAGTTAACTGAAAATTTGCGTTCTATTCACCAACAGATAAAGGAATCGCTACCGCCTGTACCAGAGGAGCCTGGTCATAACATCCAGCCGGGGGACTGGGTGTTGCTACGGAACTTTCAGCGGATGAAGTGTTTGGAGCCCCGTTGGAAGGGGCCCGGAAAAGTGCTCCTCGCTAATAGGACTGCTGTGAAAGTCGCTGGCCATAAGAATTGGATACATTCTAGTCACTGCCGCTGAGTACCCTTACCCTATGACCAATGGGTGAGGGATGGTATTGGGGATGCTGAGGGAGAAAAGATACCTCAGTTCGTCCCATTCAGTGACGCGCAGCTTATATGGACCCAAACAGATGCTGAGAACGATGACGTACTAAATGCAGCGGTCTCCCCTGAAATCAGAGCCATTAAAGAGCCCCTTTTCATTGACCGCTCTGTGCCTGGAGTCACCAGGTACAATTTGCGTCCTCGGGTGAAGGACAGTGCACCAAAGGAGAAGTCAGAATAGTTAGGGATGGACTGTGCAAGTCAGGGTGTACTTTGTCAATAGTACCAACAGTGTTAGTTTAGGGTGAGGCGAGATTGGTGCATTGTTCTGACATTGGACAAGATAGATCGAACGTGCTCCCCCGGAGGGGGGTACATTAACCTGTGCGGCGTGGGATTCCTCGAGAGCTAGGACTGAGCAGCTCCACCGCCAGTGCTCAAGAGCGCCAACGTTGATGAACAATAGGAGCCTGCACCAGTGCAGCTCAGACGGACACTGGGAACAATTGCCCTTGTTATTACTTTTACTATATCCCCCTTTTGCTTCATAATGTATCCGTTTGGTCGACCTATTAATGAGGAAGAACAGCCATTTGCACCTCCGCGCTCAGTGCAGGGTTGGTCCACAAAAAGTAAAATAGTTTTTGTGTCTTATAGGTGCGATTGCGCTAATAATTGTATTGGGAATATCCTGGTTTCTGGAGGAGAAGTATCCTGTACATTCCTTGGTTGGTACAACACCCATTCCCCCTGAACACATTTTTGTTACTTTGGCCCCTCACAAAGGAGAGCACCGAAAGTCTCATACAGATAATGTATTTATACAAATATTGCATCAGGCTCATGAGGTGTCTAATACCACTAATTGTTGAATTTGCGGATGGCTTCCCTCAGTGACTCATAAAAGTGATAATGTGCGGTCCATGCCACTGTCATACATCAGTAGTTGCGAGGGTTGGTTTGAATTGCTCAGTATGGTGCGTCCCCCATCCCCAATTTTCTACTCTGGATAGGACACCTGCTGATTCTCGCACTGTGGTACAGAATGTACATTTCCATCACAGGGTTCCCCCGTAGGACCGACAGGACAAGAGACGTTTGGTAAATTGTTTTTAAGGTCCTATATGAACGCGTATAAAAGAGTAAAGAACAAGACCTGGTTTCGAATGGAAATGGCTGATTTCCAAGGGTTTAACACGTCTGAGTATTTCCAATCTTTCCAGGTTTGTAATGTTACAGAGGACCAGCCAATACCAGTGTCAGTAGTCAACAAAACAGCTAGTTTCTGTGTCCAGGGGACCGGGAGGATAAAAGTTGGGGGAGAGCAGATGCAATTCCACATACAGATTGAGAACGACCGATATTCCGCCCTTAATCCCACCCCCTAATGTCTATTTTGTCTGTGGATCCCAAGTTTATGTCTGGCTCCGGAGGGGATGGTCGGACAGGTGTTATCTCTTTTCTCCTTCCCCCTGTGTATATAGCTCTGTCCAATTACCATAAAGATCTTCAGCTGCAGCGTATGAGTGTATACTTGCCCCGAGTCAGAAGGGTCATTGACACGAAAGATATAGATCAGACAGATGCTACCTTACCACAGTTTGAGGATGCCATGAAGGGTATCGTACCTTTTTGGGGCCCCATGTCCAATAGCCTTAACATTTGTCGGTTAACTAGGGTTGTTGAAGGGGTTATTAATACAACAGCTGGTATATTGACAAACATTACTGCTGCGCTTCAGACTACACGGTTATTTACCTTGCAGAACCGGATGGTGTTAGACGTTATACTTGCAGATAGGGGTGGGGCCTGTCGCGTCATTGGCAGTAGCTGTTGTGTGTACATACCTGACCACGCCCTCAATGTGTATGCTGCCATACAGAAATTGCATAGACTAATCTGACATACACCAAGAAAATGGTACTTGGACTCTCTCTGGATGGTTCTGGGGTATGTTCACGTCCTGGGGTTGGAAGATCCTGATCTTTCTAGCTGTGATTGCAGGTATTTTCTCATACATGTTGTCTTTGCATACACGGTCTCCCGACCTGCTGTACCTATTGTATAAGTATTCTCACCCCTAAACCGAAAAGGCCAGCTCCTGACAGTGCTGCCATCATGTTGCGAAAAGACATTGCCGACATGATGCAGATTGACGAGGGCATTTTTGGTTCTACATCATCCCTTGCAACGTCTATTCCGGATGCTGAGTATATGGATAGTTCTGAGTGTTGATGTCTTTTGTTTCTCTGCAAATTACATCTTTTCCGTTCCCAATTTTTTAAAATGTTTAGCGAATGCTAAAAGGAGGGTCTGATGGAATGAAAATGTTTTACCACGCTGCTTGTGTTTTGTCCTTATGTTAAGTTAGCATTCGCAGTACATAAGAAAAATGGTCCCAGTACACGATTGCATAGAAGAACCACAAAATTACATTGAATTAAACATAAATTACACAAACCATCTTATTCTTCATGTACAGTGTTGTTTAATCACACTGAACATACAGTAGTTCATAATATTTTCACTGATATTTATAAAGCAGTGCCCCAAGAGGGAAGGGTGGAGGTAAAGTGAATGAAGTGAGGATAGGGAAGTGAGTGAAACGGTGTACAATTCACATAATCAATTGTTATAAAACACAAAGCGGCTCATAAAGGAGCCAGATCTTCTTATTAGGTACAAATGTTAGATAGCCATGATTGTAAACAGGGTCACAGTGATGAATCGCTGTTGGTCAAACTGGATAGTATGGTAGATGTCGACGTTTCGACCCCTGAATAATAGTAGGTCAATGTATCCCTTACGTCGGGGTCTTCTTCAGGACAGGAGTGTAGGTGGGTGAATGGGGGCAGGTTATCTAGAGGCAGAATAGAAAAGTTTAAAAACCGAAAATTCCCATATAGGGGGTGAAATAAAACTACAGGAGAAAAATGAAATCTAAAAGATTACCATCAGTGGCCCATTCATTGGGCCTGAGGGGCAAGTGGGCGCGTAGGCTCCAAACTGTAGTAGGCGAGAACAAACACCTGCAAAAGAATTGAGCAGGTTCAGAATACAAATAGGATCCACTCCTATAGATAAGGAATGGTTGGACCTCTCTAGTGCACTTACTTCAGCGCGTACTCAAAGATGCCTGAATTGGGGGTGGGCCACACAGGGTTAATCTCCTGGGCCCGGAAAAATTACTTGTGAGGTCAATGTGGAGGGCCAAATTGCTCCGTACTCAGTCGTTCCTAGGAAAATAATGACAGACGGTCGGTTGGTTGCACCAACTCCAAACATTGTGAAACACCTCTGTATTGCATATATACAATGGAGCACATACCCAAATTTACAGGTCGAAGACCGAAAAAAACACAACCCAGCGTTAAGAAAATAAACAGCCTAACGTGGGACCCGTGCTGTTTAAGAAAAGCTGAAAAATACAGTATTGCACCCACTTATGTAATTAATGCTGGCTGCCTGTCTCTCGAGGGCTACGAGGTCAATAAAAGAAAGCACGAAGTGCAGGGATGTCACCTGTATGACAGAAAACAGCTATCTAAATAATGTGAAAAAACAGCGCCTGTAATGGACGACTGCATTTCCGGAGCGTCATGCTTGAAAGGGAAAACACGCGTTTCTAAAAAGCCTGTATTATTTACCGTCTCTGTGTTAAATAGACAAAAGCACAAAAGACAGAGATGTACTGTGCGCGGCAGGGGCTTACTGTAACTCCAGGAAACGTCTCAGTCCGTCAAGGGGAACCCGAGAACTGCATCCTGTCAATTAAATAGGCCAGTGAAAACCGGTCCATTAGCCAGGTGTACGTGACGAAATGCAGGTTCCCTAAGTGTGAATCCAAAAAACGGAAGGGAAAACAGACTGTAAAAAGCAGAGCCTACTACGAGGTTGCTGAGTATCATTCTCAGCAAAGTCTGAAAAGAAATCCCATTTAAATGCAAAAAGGTCAAATTAACAAAGTGAACTCCGTCATGTTGATAAAAACCTTGGTAAATCATTATATGCATAATGGCGAACAACATCACATAAGAATACAAATCATAAACGTGGTCATATTGAGACATTGCTGTACATACGAAATAATTTAGCAATCTGGGGAGACAAAAGGCAGATATATATCTACACACGAAATTATTCAACAGACATGGGGAGACAAAAGGCAAAGAAGGATTTATCATATAACTAAGCATGGCTCATTATGCATCACAGGTCCCCCACATGAGAGTGTGTATATATGGATATAGAGCTCCATATGGTGCAATAACAGAATAAATAAAGAGCCTAGTTGGTGTATGCTCTATTTATTAATACAGCGTTCTTCTTCTCTGTCTTCTCTCGGTTAAGGGCCATGGGTCACCCATATTCTGAAGAGTCTAAGTATAATACTACATAGCTAGACAAACATCATGATTAGTGGGACGGGCACATGTTCATGGTTCAACCTTATAGATGGATAATGTAAACCGGTATATGGTAGGTTCCATAGATACATCATCTGATAAAGCCTGGTTAGAAGGAGGGCAGTATAATCGTATGTTCATGTATAGGTGAAGATCTTAATAGAAATAGGTCAACTGTAGGGGCTAATGAGAGAATACGCTTAATCTAAAGCAGTCTAATAGCTGTAAAAAGTGCATAGATACATCATCTGATAAAGCCTGGTTAGAAGGAGGGCAGTATGATCGTATATTCCTGTATAGGTGAAGATCTAAATAGAAATAGGTCAACTGTAGGGGCTAATGAGAGAATACGCTTAATCTAAAGCAGTCTAATAGCTGTAAAAGTGCATTAATGATGTTCACAACCACTCCTTGCGTGGGGATCAGGGTTAACGTGGTGCATGGGGTTGACCTCATGTGAGACAAGCTAGTTGTGCATGGCTGACCTCGGATTCATTCAAACCGTTCTGGATGGAGTCCAGAAGGGACATCCATTTGCATTCCCTCAAATCCAAGATCGTACCAATGTTACCTCCCCTAGGACCAAGGGAGGCCTTCTCAAGGACCACCCAATGAAACTCATCTGGGCTGTGGTCTGCAGTTCTGAAATGTTCAACCAAGGGTGCCCCTTGAACCCCACATCTGATGCGACTGCAGTGTTGCAGAATTCGGGATTTGACTTTCTGCTGTGTTTGACCGACATATATCAGATTACATGGACACACGATGCCATAGATCCAATTGGTCGAGTTGCAATTTGTAAATGACCTTAAAGTGATCACATGCTGTTTATATGTGAATTCCTTTGTTTGAATTGTAGTTTGGCACGCCTTGCATTGTCCACACTTGAAGTGTCCAAGCGTCGGTGGTAAATTCCACATAGATTGAATTGACGGTGGTTTCAAGGGTTCTAAGAAAGAGCGTACTACGTGGTCCTTGACACTTTCGGCTTTTTTGTATGAGTGCATCGGGAGGTTGGTTTGATCTATATCCTCTGATATTAGTCCCCAGTATCCGTTGATCACTTTTTTGATGGCATGACTTTGCGTTGAGAATGTGGTGACACATATCATCCTTTGAGGAGTTTCTTCTGTCCGATCCTTAGGTGTAAGTAAGTCCTCACGAGGGCTATACCATGCCCTTTTCTGGGCTCTTCTTATTAGCTTTCTTGGATAGCCTCTTTCCATCAATCGTTGACTCAAATCATCTGATTGGATAGAGTAATCAATTCTTTTTGAACAATTCCTGCGGACCCGCAGGAACTGCCCAAACGGTAAATTGTCTCTCAGTCCTCTCGGATGGTAGCTGTTATACCTGAGAAGGGAATTCCTCTCCGCCGGCTTCCGATATAGAGTTGTATACAAGTGATCATTTTCACACTTAATTGTGATGTCCAAGAAGTCAATTTCATCCGGACTGGAATTCATGGTGAATTGAATGTCTCCACTACTTTCATTTAGCCAAGAGTGGAAATTGCCTAGTTCCGTAGAGTCGCCGGTCCAGATCATCAATATATCGTCTATGTAACGTCTCCAGAGGGACACCTCCATGATATAGGGGTTTGTTTCATTGAATACAAATGATCTTTCAAAATGGTCCATATATATAATGGCCAAGTCCGGGGCGAATGCAGCCCCCATGGCCACTCCCTTGGTTTGGAAATAGAAGTGTCCATCGAAAAAGAAAAAGTTCTGCATCATTGCTAAGCGTAGTAGGCCAATGATGAAATTGGTCGGTACTCTCATAGGTGCCGGTCGAAGATCCAATGTCTCTCTCATTACATCCAGAGCAGCCTGTTGAGGTATGCTGGTGTACAGGGATACAATATCACAGGTCACCAACAGTTGATTGCTGGGATTGAAAGGGCGCTGGTCAATCAAATTTATAGTTTGCATAGTTTCTCTCAAGTAGGCCTGAGTAGACTCCGCCATAGGCTTGAGAAAATGGTCGATATATCTACATAATGGTTCCAACATGGATCCACATCCAGACACTATCGGTCGTCCAGGTGGTTTGACTGGGTCTTTGTGGATCTTAGGCAGGGTATATAGAGTGGGGAGCCGAGGATGTTTCTGGTTTAGATACTGGAATTCATGGTTGGATAGGAAACCTTGTTCAAGGCCATGTGAGGTAAGG
The DNA here is from genome assembly GCA_963921515.1 of Calotriton arnoldi. Lineage (NCBI taxonomy): Eukaryota > Metazoa > Chordata > Amphibia > Caudata > Salamandridae > Calotriton > Calotriton arnoldi. The sequence goes on from CAWUFW010022604.1 coordinate 60,946, forward strand.
ATGAATATATCCTCTGCAAGGTCCTTGGAAGGGTCAGATCTTATCTTCTTATAGCTCACCCCATCTTGTAACTGGTTCAGAATCTCTGTCTTGTAGTTTGAGACATCCTGTACGACGATTGCACCACCCTTATCCGCGGGCTTGATCACTATTTCTTTGTTATTCTTCAGGTTGACAAGTGCATCTTTTTCAATTTTCGTAATGTTATACTTGTTATGCTTATATTCCTTCAGTATTTTAGACACATCCCTCATAACAACACTTTCTTAGGCTAAAATCTTGTTAGTCATTTTAAAACCTGGTGGGACAAAGGTAGATGGAATCCGCAATCCTGTTTGAGAGGTAGCTAATGATGGAGGAGAGTGTTTGAAGAAGTATCTCAGGCGGATTTTCCTAAAAAAGCGATGTAATTCCGTTTTAAGAGAAAATTCATTGGGGTGTGCTGTGGGCACAAAGGAAAGTCCCTTGCTCAGGACACTGTTTTCTTCATCTCTCAGTCTATAGGAGGAAATGTTAATTACAGGGTTCTGTACTCGTCTCACCACCTGTAGGTCCTCCTCCACGTGTTGATTTCTCCATGGTTCTCCGGTTGAAAACGAACCTGTTTCTGTACTTGGCCACGTCCTCTGTCCCAATTGCCGCTGGTCGTAGGCTGTCCCCTCTGTATTCCTCTCGGCCATTGTCCGCCCGGCCCCTTGGTGGTCTCCATTGGCCTTGGCCTAAAAAGGCTGATATGGTCCTTGAGGTTGGTGCCAATTGTCCTGATAGCTAAAGTCTCCGCTGGGACCTGGTTGCTCGTTATCGCTATCCGTGCTGTACGATGAATCCGAAAAGGTGGTATAGTTTCTTCTTCCCGATATCCCACTCTTCCTCTGTTGTTAAAGCGACCCTGGTTGTCTTGTTTAAAGTAATCTTCTTGTAAATACGGATACGTGTTCTTTTTCGTAATATCGTATATCCTTAGCTAGTTTCTCCAGCTTCTTTGTTTGCGCATTTGTCTCAAAGTCTTTTAAGGTTTTGCCCAAATGTTCCAGAGCTTCTTTTGCATTGGTAAGTGTCGAGTCTCCTGCGATCTCAAGTTTTAGAGCAGCAATCTGTCCTATGAGAAACTGTACTTGTTCTGCTGCCGTCTCCACCCCCAGCACCATCCAGTGCCTGGAGCAGTTGTTGGCAACAAAACTAAAACCCTCCTTGAATTTCGGAATATCAACAAAAATGGCCGGTTCGTTTCGTACTTGCAGGCCGACTGGTATTATATTAGCCTGCAGATATTTGGTCAAAAGGTGGCCATGTAAGTGGGTCCGTACTAGTTTCTTTTCAAGGCGTTCTAAACGGGAAATCTTTTCGTTCAGTGTAAAGTCAATGTTTGGAGTGGTGGGTGATAGAAAATTTGTGGCAGAGTCTTGTATAAGTTGATTAATATATTCTTCTGTAGACGACAAAGTCTCGCTCTCTACCATTGTTTATATAACTGAATGGATCAGTGACAGAACCTCGCAGGTATGCACCTGCACACATATGGTTACATAGAAGGGTAAACCTAAAACGTCACTGGGACCTGGGTATAGAGCAGTACATAAGAAAAATGGTCCCAGTACACGATTGCATAGAAGAACCACAAAATTACATTGAATTAAACATAAATTACACAAACCATCTTATTCTTCATGTACAGTGTTGTTTAATCACACTGAACATACAGTAGTTCATAATATTTTCACTGATATTTATAAAGCAGTGCCCCAAGAGGGAAGGGTGGAGATAAAGTGAATGAAGTGAGGATACGGAAGTGAGTGAAACGGTGTACAATTCACATAATCAATTGTTATAAAACACAAAAGCGGCTCATAAAGGAGCCAGATCTTCTTATTAGGTACAAATGTTAGATAGCCATGATTGTAAACAGGGTCACAGTGATGAATCGCTGTTGGTCAAACTGGCTAGTATGGTAGATGTCGACGTTTCGACCCCTGAATAATAGTAGGTCAATGTATCCCTTACGTCGGGGTCTTCTTCAGGACAGGAGTGTAGGTGGGTGAATGGGGGTGTCATAAGGTTTCTGCACATACAGAGCTATGCACAGGATAATAGGACCTCGGAATATAGTGGTGAACCAACCATAAACCTTAGCACCCAAAACCCCAACCCAACTAGCCTTAGCGTCCCATTAGTACTAATGCACCAATGATTAGACAACCCAGAACACGGTATCTCTCTCTCAGGACTCGCAAAGGCAAGAACACTCTTTCGTTACATTCGTACCTGTCCACAACATGCGTATGAAGAGACACTGTATAGGTTAAAATGTTTATTTCAACTTATGTGCTCTAAGATACAGTACACGTGTCAGTACTAGTAGCATAATACATAAGAACAATATAATCAGCATAGTTACTACTCCATAGAATACGAACGGGGAAAGCATCTCATAAAGCAGTGGATATATGTCCAACTAACATTACCACCCTCCCCGTGCTGGAAGCCAGTTTATTATAATATTAGAAGACCTTTGGGCTTTGACTAGCGAACCCCATACCTCAGTCTCTTGATGCAAAACTACATCAGCAAACAATCACAGCTCTTCTCTCTGGAAAGGTCGTCTCCAAGTGCTATCTTAGAGCAAGCAAGCGCATTATTAAAAGCACACTAATTTCTCAATGGCAGCTGTACAAGTGTTATGTCTAGGTGCGAGGACGGGCCAAATCAGTAGAAACCAGGGATTTGTTATTCGACCTTGTAACTGTTGTTCAGACTGAGCCCACAAAGGGAATAGGAGAAAAGGTGAGAAACAGAAAATGCAGACTATTGTAGAACAACTTGGCAATAACAGAGGGCGATAGAACAACATCCAATAGTAACGTGCGCAAGAGTCATCATGGCAGCCAGGCGTGGTAACGTAGCCAAACCTGCCAGGAGGCCATGAGCCACAAGACAGGGGCAGGTTATCTAGAGGCAGAATAGAAAAGTTTAAAAACCGAAAATTCCCATATAGGGGGTGAAATAAAACTACAGGAGAAAAATGAAATCTAAAAGATTACCATCAGTGGCCCATTCATTGGGCCTGAGGGGCAAGTGGGTGCGTAGGCTCCAAACTGTAGTAGGCGAGAACAAACACCTGTTTGGAGCCTACGCGCCCACTTGCCCCTCAGGCCCAATGAATGGGCCACTGATGGTAATCTTTAGATTTCATTTTTCTCCTGTAGTTTTATTTCACCCCTATATGGGAATTTTCGGTTTTTAAACTTTTCTATTCTGCCTCTAGATAACCTGCCCCCATTCACCCACCTACACTCCTGTCCTGAAGAAGACCCCGACGTAAGGGATACATTGACCTACTATTATTCAGGGGTCGAAACGTCGACATCTACCATACTATCCAGTTTGACCAACAGCGATTCATCACTGTGACCCTGTTTACAATCATGGCTATCTAACATTTGTACCTAATAAGAAGATCTGGCTCCTTTATGAGCCGCTTTTGTGTTTTATAACAATTGATTATGTGAATTGTACACTGTTTCACTCACTTCCCTATCCTCACTTCATTCACTTTACCTCCACCCTTCCCTCTTGGGGCACTGCTTTATAAATATCAGTGAAAATATTATGAACTACTGTATGTTCAGTGTGATTAAACAACACTGTACATGAAGAATAAGATGGTTTGTGTAATTTATGTTTAATTCAATGTAATTTTGTGGTTCTTCTATGCAATCGTGTACTGGGACCATTTTTCTTATGTACTGCTCTATACCCAGGTCCCAGTGACGTTTTGGGTTTACCCTTCTATGTAACCAAGTTGGCATTCGCAGCATCATTTTATGTTCAGCCGCCATTTTGAATCGTCGTCGGCTACGTATTCCCTGACTCGAGAAGCAGGTTGAGGAAATGTTAATTTCTCCAAGGTTAGGCCTTGCTCTGCTAATGAATACCCTGTTCTTATTAACGCATTCCTTTCCCATAGAGGCTTTCTCCCACTAGCCTAGCGATAGACACAAACAGAACGACCTTGGCAATAAGATAATGTGTGCCCGGTCTCAGAGTCGAGACCAATCTTACTGTACTTCTTTGTTTTAGCTGCACCTGCTAATAGATTTCCATGAGGGGCGGACATTCGTGGTTCAGAAACATACAAAATGTATCTCTATGTTTGGTGAAGTCAGTCCCTCTGCAGCAATGCCAGGAGGCTGGTCAGACTGGACTATGCTCGAGTGTACCTGAATAAAATATACTTGGTTTGTATTCTCTACTGTCTGACCGACTCTTCATTTGTATGGAAGGCTGAGAGGTGGTCGCGAGCGACCCGGGTGGCCCTAATCGGGTCACTTCCTTCAGACATAAAATTACACATCCTTAATTAATAATTAATATACAGCAACCTGCTTTAGAGCTCGGCAAGTCTACCCTAAGGGTGACTTATTTAACTTAAAAATAGAGATCTGAACATGGTCATTGGTTTAAATGTTAAAGTTGAGTTAGAAGTTTAAAATTACTTTAACAGTGTGCTTGCATTGCCACTTGGTTTTTTCTATAGACCTGAAAGACCCTTTAATAGGGCCCAACCTTACCCAACCTTATATAGAAAAAACTATCAGGATACCCTCCATCTTGCCCCAGGCCGCCTTTTTACTTACTTCCCCATTAACAACCACTTTAGCGCCCTAACAGATCTGGACGGGTGTGATTGACAGGGGGGGGGGGGACCACTATTAATCTACCTCAAAGTCCCAGGGACCTGGGGCCTAATCCTCCTAAATCTCCTGTGGCAACCTCTAACCATACGGCCACTCCTAGCAAACATGTCAAACTAGCCTCCTGAAATATTGCCGGACTAAGGTCCAAAGCGTCTAACTCAGATTGGTTAGCAATCATTAATAAACACAACCTAGTTTATCTCCAGGAAACATGGGAAATAGGTCCAATCTATCTAGACGGCTATCGCTCCTTTCATACTCCAGCCCGCCCTTCTGCCTCTGGACGCACCAAGGGAGGTATTTTAACCTTGTTAAAAAATACCTTAAAATTAGCAGTCCTATCCTTTTCTAACGTCTCTCCCTATTACCATTTTCTCTATTTAAAAGAATTAAGTGGTGATACTATTCTCCTAATTAATTATTATAATAACAAATTCAATGCAAACATGAAAGAGATTGCTGATATGTTGGAAAGAGACGTTAATACTTTTTTTTTATGAGTCTTAAGCAGCCCCTAAAAATTCTGTGGGTAGGCGACTTCAACACACACTGCTGTACCTTACCATATAAAACTGCATGCAGCATGTTTAATGACCTAGGCGACTCAACTCCCCACTTTGTACACGATACCTATGGCGATGCTCTGAATACATTATTCTTTATTAATGATCTGGAAATTATGAACCCCATTGATCCTAGTTCTGGCTTTCCTCAGTATACTTTTGGATCATCTAGCCAGGGTTCAACCCTAGACTATCTATTGATCTCTTCGCCTCTGAGCAAATCTATCTTTAACATTGCAATCATGCCATACGGATTTAGTGACCACCATGCTATAATTGCTAATCTGGTATGGGGAGGAACTCCTTCGGAGCATTCAAGACACATTAACCCAGAGATAGCAAGGAAAAACGGGATAATTCTAAAATGGGAAATGATAGATAAGAGAAACGTATCACAGAGGCGGTCGGTAATAGTCTTGATGAAATTATGATCTGTCTAGCAGTTACCCCTGACCCAATACCAACAATGGCAGCCTTTGAGAGTATAGTATCAGAGGCTAAAAAGTTACTAACTAGGGAAAGAAGAACACCCAATACCTCAGGTCCTAAATGGTTTGACCAGTCCTGCACGAAGTCCCTTTCCAACTTACATCAAGCTCTTAGATCTACTCCAAGGGATGCAGCACTGGTCAAGACCATACGGCACCGCTACTCAGAGGCCAGGAAGCAAAGAACTAAAACCCTCAATGAAGATGCTTGGGAGAAACTCCATCAAGCGGCTCTCTCAAAAAACCCTAGGGATTTTTGGAGTGTCATTAATGCCCCATTCCTTAAATCTTCTGAAGATCTGGGTATCGCGTGCCATGTGGACGAGGATTCTTGGATCACACATTTTTCATCTATTTTTAACTTTCATACAGAGGGGTCGGCTAGTCAGCTACCGTCAAATAGTCACTCTATAAATCTGCCTTTGTCTTTTAACCTTCAGGAAATTAGATTGGCCCTCTCACAGTCCTCTACCAACAGAGCCCCCGGTCCGGATGGCACTCCAGTAGACTTTTTCCAGGAGCACCCCGATTTGTGGGGGCCGGTGCTCACTAACGTTTTTAGTGCAATTGCTACAGTGGGCCCACCCGAATCGTGAAAGATGTCTATTATCGTGCCAATTTATAAGAAAGGAGACAAAGCCCAGCCAAAAAACTATCGGCCAATTTCCCTGCTAGATAGCACTGCCAAACTGATGGGTCGCGTTTTACTCAACAGACTTGAGGAATGGGCTACTGACAACAACATAATGAGCCCGGTACAATACGGGTTCAAAAAGGGGAGTGGTACCCAAGATCAAAGCCTCAACCTGACCCTATTACTGGCCAAGTATACCAAAGTAAAGCAGGAGAAATTGTACCTGGCATTCATGGACCTCTCAGCAGCATTCAACTGCATAGCCCACCACCACCTTTGGGAAATAATGGCAGAAATGGGTATTGACGATGCGATAACCACCTTTATTAGACAGCTTTATTCCTCAGCATCAGCAACCGTGCGCTACAGAAATCAGGGTGAGTGCTCCAGGTCGTTCCCAACCTTGAGGGGAGTGCGCCAGGGGTGTGTTCTTGCCCCATTCCTTTTTTCCATCTATACAAATGGGGTAGAAACACCCCTGTTGAGCTCTACTCCAGATGTTCCATTGATTAAGAACAGGCGCACCCCAATTCTGCTATAAGCAGACGCCGCCGTTCTGATTGCCCTTACTGGCCGAGCCCTACAACAACTATTAGGTACATAAGTAAATTACAGGAATAGTTTCGGCTTAAAAACAAATGAGACGAAGTCTCTTGTCTTAATAACCGGACGTAGAGAGCGGAGGCCCCCACACTTCTACATAGAAGGTCGTGAATTAGCCCATACAGATACTTTCTCGTATCTTGGGATAACCTTTGAGAGACAACTATTGAAGCAGGGTCTAGTTTTTACCATATAGTGCCCCAGGCCCATTCTGTCCACATCTGAAGCATAAGAGTCTCAATTGTCCCTGCCAGCCCACACACAGGGTTGTGTTAAAATTGTCCACACTGCATTGAGCATCTAGGAGGCAGTAGGCCCCATGCCCTCCTGTACTTTAGGAGAACAAAATTGGCCAAAAGTAGGAGTGGGGCCAACTGGGACTTTCCACAGCTTTAGAAATTACAAGTGACCTCAAACCTTTTGTATTCTTCTGCTTTCTTAAAAGTTTCCGAGGACGCAAATCATTTTCGATAAATGTTCTATTTCATTATAATTTACGGTCAAACATCAAGTGACCTTTTGGTAAACTTTTGTAATGTAGTGTCACTTCTGTGTTCCTAATATTTCTGAGAAGTGACCAAAGTGCGTCATGTTCTGCGGTCAAAGCACCTGCTAATGTCGTGATTCTGTGGTCAATAGTTCTTCATTAAAAGAGTATAAAAGATCTGCTCTTCAGTCCATTCGATGGACTACCTTGCACAAATGAACCCTTGGGTCATGACGCGCGTGTGTGCCCCCTCAGCCATCTTCTCTAGCATCTTTGGCTGAGGCTATAATGCTTATTGTATTTTGAAAAGTATTTCTCTCTTTGCATTATTATGATTTTAAGCCTCATTGCAATTGCGTGTTTTTGCTCTTCATTTCAATATGTGTCTTTGATACCTGGTCTTTGCTAAGACTGCGTAGCTGTAAATTGTTTCTTCAAATAAATTGTGCCACTCTTGATTCAGTTCCTGCATCTCACACGTGTATTTCCTTATTTTAGATAGAGCACCCCTGCTCAAATTAAGGTGCTGTAGTGCACCCTAAAAACCACCCTTTAACAGCTGGCGACCACGAAGGGACCGTGCACAGACTCCCCAGGGAGCAAGAGAACGGAACTTGTTCCCTGTGACAGCGGACGGAGATTGCCCTTCGGTGCTTCTTCCTGACTAAGCAGACCCACACATGTGGGTAAGTCAAAGAGTCTATTTCTCTCTTATTCTCTTTGCCTTTTCCTGATGTGCTGTTTGGCTGTACTGTCAGTGTTGAGTACGTATAGGTGCACCTCTGTCCAAAAGCACAGTTCCTTGCTTAACTGGTGTCTTGCCACGACAAAACAACCCTTCTTAGTTTAAACACGTGTGAACGGGCACTGAGCCAGGAGTTAGTGTTAGATTTTGACAGTTAAAATTGTGAGTTTTCATTTTCTATGCATGATCCTATGTATATATATTTTTTCATATCGCCTGTCTAAAATAAGATAGGGCATCTATCTAATTAGCACAGATAGGTAAGGGGAAATAGCGCCTTGCGTTTTCCAGCTCTCGCAGGTTCTGAAAGGGTCAGAACTCCAAGAAAAAGTGATTGTCATTTCACGTCTTGTGGGTGGCACGGGAGGTTTAGCGATAGCAGATATTAGACATCTCCAGCTTTTGCAAGTGATCGTCAGTATATAAATTTCATTACTGGCAAGACAATTAAAAGAGTTAACAAATAAATAAGCTTTGTAAAAAAAATATAGTAGCGTTTGAACAGAACTATTTCTATCTGCGTAGTTACAGAAAGGGGAAGTATGTCTCTTTCAAAGTAGGCTTCCTTTTGTGGTTTCCTGTTCTCCCCGGGTGAAAGGAAATAAAGGCTCTTATTTATTGCAACGTTTCTAACATTGAACAAATACGTTCTTTCTGTCTCCATCCAGGCAAAAGTACGCGATTTTGCCTTTATTAATTCAGTGAAAAAAGTATACTAAAGTTATGTATAAATTGTTTCATATTTACATAACAAGCTCGTGGGTATTTTGTGTTCATATCTTCTATTGATTATATTGTGGTTTCTTCTAAAAGACCGGTGCCTGGTGCATCGATTCAAAACTGTGTTTCATTTGTTTAGCGAGAAAATAATATAGGTGTAAAACTGTAGATATATATGCCATATGTATGTGCTTCATTGTTGAGAAACTCACTTGTCCCCTGTTACTATTTACTGCACAATGCCATTTCCTGTCCCCTGCCCATGTTTTGCTATTATTAGTATTTAAAATGCATTTGTCACATTTAGTTTCCAAATAGCAGCCTTCACAACACTTATTTACGACGTTTTAGGGAACAATTTTCAAGAGGCTCTCCTATTAACTCACTAGACCCTGAATAAAATACATTCAGTTCCTAGACCATCACACCTCACGCTTCTCACCTCACGTTTCCTGCGTGCTTGGCCAAATAGTAATGGATCCTCCCACTTGACTATTCAGTCAAGTGGCAGATAGAGGAGGAGGAGGGATTTCGCAGGCATTTATTGACCACAACACAGCCAACTTTTTACGTTTCTGGTCACTATTACGCCCTAGACTTGGCCCCAACTTCAAATGATAGGCCAGCCATTGGTTCCCTTCCAATACCAGATGACCTTCTCCTTCCATCCCCTCCCCCAATGAACAATGGCATAATAAATTCAGGTCAAACACTGCAATGTCTTCCTGGCCCCGGCTCAATGATAGAAGCTGTAGTTCCAGGGCTGCCAGGTCAAACAGACGCACAATTCACACTGAAGCTTACACCAGCACAAAATACTGCAGCACCAAGCAACTAAGCCCCAAATAATTTACTCCTACCTGCGTCCAAGTCAACAACAGCCCAAGCAGTAAAGAGTGCCACCTCTCCAGGCAGTAGCCCGAATGCAAGCACCGATCCAGGAAGTACAGCTACAGAGCACACACAGCTAGCTAATAGAAACGAGATTTTTGAAATTGTGGCTCATGAACAAGGAAGTTAGTGACACTGGACTAAGAGCAACGTAAATATCGGAGCAGATGGTGATCATTAGAGAGAAGAAAGGAATTAGCGAAGTAAGACTGTTCTCTCACGATTTCATGTTCACAGAACTAGGGAGAGAAGAGGGGAGACAAATTGATGGAATGGAATGCACACTAACTACACCAAATTTTCGTCTTGGATCAATACATTATTCTAGGCCCTTAGGAGCAAAAGACTAGAAAATACGGCGTATTACACAACATGCATGACACATAACGCACCTCAGTTGGGTCTGTGGGGGCCTGTGTTTGACTTCATGGCCACAGGTTCAAATGCTACCAGGTCTACTCAGCCTTTCACCCTTCGGAGGTGGATAGATGCGGGGTCTGTTCAGCCCTTCATCATTCTGAGGTTTATAAAATGAGTACCATTGAGTTGGGGAACAATAAAGATCTGCTATTTAGCGCCAAAATACCCTTCTGAGTGAACGTGCGCTTTACAAAAAACACATGTTATGTTAAAATAGGCTCTATTTAGCATAACGAACAATTGAACACAACACATGTTTTTTTTAGATTACGAGGTGCTGCCGTTATATTAACGCTCCTGGCTGGCCACAGATTCTGGGCGTGGAGCCAGGCAAGAAAGACATAATGCAATAGATTTCCCGTGGTTACAAAAGGGACAGGAAATTTGAAAATAAATATTATATATATTATCTACTGGCGGTCGCCAGTAGATAGTTATAGTTAGGACCTATTTTCCATAGGAAATTCACAACATTCTATTTGAAATAACTTTGGCGCCGGTTGACGAATCTTCGCGAAATTCTCAAAACTCGTGGGACGCTCCGGTCCGCTCCTATCCTGAAAGTTTCGGGGTGATTCGGCAAGCGGGGGCCGAGAAAAAAGGGGGGTCCCAAAACGTGTTTTCTCCATGTTAATTCCCATAGGAAATTTTAGACACAGCTACAGCATGAACAGCTGAACGGAATTACACCAAATTTGGCAAAAAGGTAGCGCTTGGTTCAGAAAGTGACCTTTTTTTTAAATGGTGTAAATCCGTTCAGTAGTTGCGGAGAAATTCAAAAAATAAGAGTCATAAAACGCAATTTCCCATAGGGAACTTTGTGCAAGGCTAGAGCGGAAACTACTGAACGGATTTACCCCAAATTTGGTAAAAGGTACTGCTTGGCACAGAAAGCGTCCTTTTAAAAATGGTGTAAATCCGTTCAGTATTTGCTGAGAAAATCAAAAGTAAAACCACATATATATCTATGGCCGAGTAGGGTCCGCGCACCCTCCCGACCACGAGCTGCATGCTAATTGGTTGTCAAGTGGCTGTCAACACTCCAAATCAGGAAGTGTTGGCAGCCATTTTGTTTTGTGCCTCGGCAGAACCGAGGCACAGAAACAAGTTGCAAACGCAAAAGGGGCAGGGTAGAAACACCCTGACCCCTAGGTCTGCTCAGGGGGTCCCACAAGGACCCCCTGGGCAGAAAAAAGCATTTTTTTAAAAACAAAAATCGGCGGGATGCGCTTAGGGTGCGCGGATCCCGCCATGATTAAAACAAAATCGAAGCGCGTCTCCCGCGCTTCGAGGCTATTTTGCCCCCGGCTGGGCCAAGTCCCGGGGGCATGCGGGGGGTGGGTTTATATGTTAGGGGGGGCCTCGAAGGCCCCCCAAGCCCCGGGGACCGCCACCCCCCAAGGCTTTAAAAAAAATGGTGCAGGAGGGCTCTCCGCCCTCCCGCAGCCCCGGGGACCGCCACCCCCCGGGGCTTTTTTTTAAATTAAACAACCTGTGTGGGGGCTCCAGCCCCCCACACGCCCCGGGACCGCCACCTCCCCGGGGCACTAATGAAAGAAATGTGGGGTCCGTTTCGGACCCCGAAGACCACCACCTCCCGGGGCTGTGCAATTGAAGGGAGGGGCTGCACGGCCCCCTCCTGGAGCCTGTGGTGGCCCTGGGGACCGCCACCCTCCAGGGCCGGCTCCTGCAGTGTCCCGGGGTGCCTACCCCCGGGACACTGCTGTTTGCAATGGCAGGACGGGAGCCGCGCGGCTCCCGTCCTGTCATTGCAAACTTGCTTGCTTCACTGAAGCGAGAGCAGGAAACCTGCTCTCGCTTCAATGAAGCAAGCAGATTGCTTTTCCATAAGGGAGCTGCATGTCAGCAGCTCCCTTCTGGAAAAGCAATGCCGGCTCCCGCAGGACGCGGGGAGCCAGCGGGACCGTGCAGGGATTGGGGACCCCCCCACGGTCACCAACGAGTGGCCAGGCCCCGGGGGATGGGGTCCCCGGGGCTATTAGTGGCCTGGGAAGGGGGCCACGCAGCCCCCCTCCCCAAAAATAAAAAAATAAAAACAAAAAGGTAAATGCCGGCCCCGGGGGATGGGGTCCCCGGGGCCTTAAGTGGCCTGAGGAGGCGGGCCACGCAGCCCCCCTCCAAATATTTTTATATTAAAAAAGAGGGCATGCCCCGGGGATGGGGTCCCCGGGGCCAATAGAGGCCCAGGGAAGGGGGCAACGTGGCCCCTTCCCGTTTAAAAAAAAAAAATCCTCTTGCCTCGGGGGATGGGGTCCCCGGGACCAAAGAGGCCAAGGAGAGGGCCATGCAGCCCCCTCCCATACAAAAAAATTAAAGAATAAAAAAAGACCAGCATTGTGCCGGAGGCCCCGCCCCCTCCCTGCAGCAGTCTGCAAACGCGCCCCCCTGGGCAACGGGGCCTGTTTGCACACATGTCACCTCAAGCCCCGCCCCCTCCCTTCACCACTGTGCAAACGCGCCCCGTGGCGCGTTTTAAGTTGGGGGACGCGCCACGGGGCCTGTTTGCACTCATGTCACCTGAAGCCCCGCCCCCTCCCTTCACCACTGTGCAAACACGCCCCGTGGTGCGTTTTAAGTTGGGGGATTAAGTCCCCTGAATCCTGAGGGTCCCTGGAGTCCAACTAGCCCACCATGTACCTCCAAAAAGCGCCCCAGAGCTGCGTTGCAGAGAGGTGTAAAAAGGGGCGTGGCCTCTGTACACCTCTCTGCAACGCAGCCCCCTGGCACATACTGGAGGTTCCTCGTGGGCTAGTTGGCCCCAGGTACCCCCAGTATTCAAGGGAAATTACTTTCCCTTCTTACAACGTGCCAGGGGGCGCGTTTGCAGACTGCTGCACGGAGGGGGCGGGGCCTCCGGCACGATGCCGGTCATTTTTTTTTTCTTTAATTTTTTTTGTATGGGAGGGGGCTGCGTGGCCCCTTCCCTTTGCTTTTGGCCTCGGGGACCCCATCCCCGGGCATGAATATTTTTATTTTATTTTTTAAACGGGAAGGGGGCCGCGTGGCCACTTGACGAATCACCCAGAGACTTTCAAGACAGGAGCTGACCGGAGCGCCCCACTAGTTTTGAAAATTTCGCGATGATTCGTCAAACGACGCCAAAGTTATTGGGAATAGAATGTTACGAATTTCCTATGGATAATAGGTCCTAACTATAACTATCTACTGACGACCGCCATTAGATAATATATATCACTGCCCTAAACCCTGAAACACCAGCCCCTGCACGACCCCCTACACTGCCCGAACACCACTGCACTGCCCTAAACCCCAAAACACTACCCCCAGCAAGACCCCCTACACTGCCCGAACACCACTGCCCTAAACCCTGAAACACCACCCCCAGCAAGACCCCCTACACTGCCCGTACACCACTGCACTGCCCTAAACCCTGAAACACCACCCCCAGCATGACCCCCTACACTGCCCGAACACCACTGCACTGCCCTAAACCCTGAAACACCACCCCCAGCATGACCCCCTACACTGCCCGAACACCACTGCACTGCCCTAAACCATGAAACACCAGCCCCAGCACGACCCCCTACACTGCCCGAACACCACTGCACTGCCCTAAACCCTGAAACACCACCCCCAGCACGACCCCCTACACTGCCCGAAGACCACTGCACTGCCCTAAACCCTGAAACACCAGCCCCAGCACAACCCCGTACACTGCCCGAACACCACTGCACTGCCCTAAACCCTGAAACACCAGCCCCAGCACGACCGCCTACACTGCCCGAAAACCACTGCACTGCCCTAAACCCTGAAACACCAGCCCCAGCAAGACCCCTACACTGCCCGAACACCACTGCACTGCCCTAAACCCTGAAACACCACCCCCAGCAAGACCCCCTACACTGCCCGAACACCACTGCACTAAAGCCTGAAACACCACCCCCAGCAAGACCACCTACACTGGCCGAACACCACAGCACTGCCCTAAACCCTGAAACACCACCCCCTGCACGACCCCCTACACTGCCCAAACACCACTGCACTGCCCTAAACCCTGAAACACCACCCCCTGCACGACCCCCTACACTGCCCAAACACCACTGCACTGCCCTAAACCCTGAAACACCACCCCACAGCACGACACCCTACACTGCCCGAACACCACTGCACTGCCCTAAACCCTGAAACACCACCCCCAGCATGACCTCCTACACTGCCCGAACACCACTGCACTGCCCTAAACCCTGAAACACCACCCCCTGCACGACCCCCTACACTGCCGGAACACCACTGCACTGCCCTAAACCCTGAAACACCACCCCCAGCACGACCCCCTACACTGCCCGAACACCACTGCACTGCCCTAAACCCTGAAACATCAACCCCAGCAAGACCCCCTACACTGCCTGAACACCACTGCCTTAAACCCTGAAACACCACCCCCTACACTGCACGAACACCACTGCACTGCCCTAAACCCTGAAACACCACCTCCAGTAAAACCCCCTACACTGCCTGAACACCATTGATCTGCCCTAAATCCTGAAACACTAGCCCCAGCATGACTCCCTACACTGCCCAAACACCACTGCACTGCCCTAAACCCTGAAACACCACCCCCAGCACGACCCCCTACACTGCCCGAACACCACGGCACTGCCCTAAACCCTGAAACACCAGCCCCAGCAAGACCCCTACACTGCCCGAACACCACTGCACTGCCCTAGACTCTGAAACACCAGCCCCAACAAGACCCCCTACACTGCCCGAACACCACTGCACTGCCCTAAACCCTGAAACACCAGCCCCAGCACGACCACCTACACTGCCCGAACACCACTGCACTGCCCTAAACCCTGAAACACCAGCCACAGCACAACCCCCTACACTGCCCGAACACCACTGCACTGCCCTAAACCCTGAAACACCAGCCCCAGCACGACCCCCTACACTGCCCGAACACCACTGCACTGCCCTAAACCCTGAAACACCACCCCTGCATGACCCCCTACACTGCCCGAACACCACTGCACTGCCCTAAACCCTGAAACACCACCCCCTGCAGCACCCCCTACACTGCCCGAACACCACTGCACTACCCTAAACCCTGAAACACCACCCCCTGCACCGCCCCCTACACTGCCCGAACACCACTGCACTGCCCTAAACCCTGAAACACCACCCCCAGCACGACCCCCTTTACTGCTCGAACACCACTGCACTGCCCCAAACCCTGAAACACCACCCCCAGCACGACCTCCTACACTGCCCGAACACCACTGCCCTAAACCCTGAAACACCACCCCCTGCACGACCCCCTACACTGCCCGAACACCACTGCACTGCCCTAAACCCTGAAACACCACCCCTACACTGCCCGAACACCACTGCACTGCCCTAAACCCTGAAACACCACCCCCAGCACGACCCCCTACACTGCCCGAACACCACTGCACTGCCCTAAACCCTAAAACACCACCCCCAGCATTACCCCCTACACTGCCCAAATACCACTGTACTGCCCTAAACCCTAGAACACTACCCCCCAGCATGACCCCCTACACTACCCAAACACCACTGCACTACCCTAAACCCTAAAATACTACCCCCAGCACAACCCCCTACACTACCCGAACACGACTGCACTGCCCTAAACCCTCAAACACTCCCCCAGCACGACCCCCTACACTACCCGAACACCACTGCACTGCCCTAAACCCTAAAACACACCCCCAGCATGACCCCTACACTACCCGAACACCACTGCACTGCCCTAAACCCTAAAACACTCCCCCAGCACGACCCCCTACACTACCCAAACACCACTGCACTGCCCTAAACCCTAAAACACTACCCCCCGCATGACCCCCTACACTACCCAAACACCAATGCACTACCCTAATCCCTAAAACACTACCCCCCGCATGACCCCCTACACTACCCTAAACCCTAAAACACTACCAACGCATGACTCCCTACACTACCCAAAGACCACTGCACTACCCTAAACCCTAAAACACGACCTCCTACACTACACAAACACCACTGCACTACCCTAAACCCTAAAACACTACCCCCTACACTACACAAACACCACTGCACTACCCTAAACCCTAAAACACTACCCCCAGCAGTACCCCTACACTACCCAAACACCACTGCACTAACCTAAACCCTAAAACACTACCCCCAGCAGTACCCCCTACACTACCCAAACACCACTGCACTACCCTAAATCACTACCCCCAGCATGACCCCTACACTACCCAAACACCACTGCACTACCCTAAACCCTAAAACACTACCCCCAGCACGACCCCCTACACTACCCAAACACCACTGCACTACCCTAAACCCTAAAACACTCCCCCAGCACGACTCCCTACACTACCCAAACACAACTGCACTACCCTAAACCCTAAATCTACCCCCAGCATGACCCCCTACACTACACAAACACCACTGCACTACCCTAAACCCTAAAACACTACCCCCAGCACGACCCTCTTCACTACCTAAACACAACTGCACAATTTGTTACAGGCGTTGCAACGCAGGCCTGTGGTGCTTACTGGAAGTACCTAGTGGGCTAGTTGGGCCCCAGGGACCCTCAGGATTCAAGGTGACCTAATCCCCAACTTAAAACGCACCACGGGGCGCGTTTGCACAGTGGTGAAGGGAGGGGGCGGGGCCTCAGGGTGACATGTGCGCAAACACGCCCTGTGGTGCGTTTAGGTTGGGGAATTAATTCCCTTGAATCCTGAGGGACCCTGGGGCCAACTAGCCCACCAGGTACCTTCAGCAAGGACAACAGAGCTGCGTTGCAGAGAGGTGAAAAAAGGTGCGTGGCCTCGGAACGCCTCTCTGCAACTCAGCTCTGTGGTCCTAACTGTAGGTACCTGGGGGGCTAGTTGGGCCTCAGGGACCCTCAGAATTCAAGGGGACTTAATCCCGCAACTTAAAACGCGCCACGGGGTGCGTTGGCACACATGTCACCTCAGGCCCCCCTCCCTTCACCACTGTGCAAACGCGCCCTGTTTTAAGAGGTAGTTTTAATCCCCCTGCCCTATTATGTACTAGGGACTTGCAGAGGAGGTCATGCTAATCACAGGGGTACCCCAACGCATAGTGTTCCCTAGTGTATGTAGGTGTTTTCACTGTATTCTAAGTGTCTTTTAGCATAGCACTGGCTCTGGTTAGTCAGAGTCAGTTACCACCAGTACCCGTCTGAAAAGTTGTGGGCACAGGATGATTTTGCAACAAGGCCTCTTTCTGCTCCTCTGTTGGTTCTTTCTGCACATCTTTTGCTTCTTTCTGTGCGTTTTTCTTCTTTCTTCACATGTCCTACCTCTGTAGGCATAGTTAGAAACTAGCATTTAAAAAAACTTTGAAATTCACTTAATAAATCATAGGTTTCAGGCACGTTATAGTTAGAAATTAGCATTTAAAAAACCTTTGAAATTCACTGAAAAAATCATAGGTTTCAGACACGTTATAGTTAGAAATTAGCATTTAAAAAACCTTTGAAATTCACTGAAAAAACCATAGGTTTTAGGGACAGTTATAGTTAGTTGGACATTTCACTCGTACAAAACCATAGAAATTCCCCCGTTATAGTTAGAAATTAGCATTTAAAAAACCTTTGAAATTCACTGAAAAAACCATAGGTTTTAGGGACAGTTATAGTTAGTTGGACATTTCACTCGTACAAAACCATAGAAATTCCCCTGTTATAGTTAGTTCAGCTAACTATAACTCGCGCCCCGCAATGCACTGCTGATGACGTCACATATTACATCACTCATGACATGGTCAGTGATATCACTGATGACATCACTGATGACATCTCAAATGACATCACTGATGACATCATCCAGTGACTGTGTGTTTCTGTAAAGTTTAAATATGTTTAATATATATAGGGAAAGGCGTATTGAAGAATGAGTGGGTGTATAAGTGTCTGAATGGATGATTTAGTACGTAGCGTGACTGACTCTACAAGTGAGTGATTAAACGTATCTTACTGAATGCATGGGTTAGTGACTAAACTGTGTGAATGTCTGTATCCGTCTGTTGGTGTGTAAGTGGATGCATGGATTTGCGAATAGCTACATGAGTGTCTATATGGGTTATTGATTGGTTCTATGAGTATCTGTATGGGTGCCTGAGTGTTTGTGTGGATGGGGTGTGTGCGACTGTGCATAGATGTGTGAGTGGGTGATTCACTGGGTGGATGGTTTCAAGAGTGCATCTGTGATAGACTGTATGGGTGGGTAAGTGTGTGTAAGAGTGTGTTAGTGAGTGAATGTATGTCCCAGTGGTACATGTGTGAGTAACTACATATGTGAAAGGCAGTATATATGTGTGTTGGAGTATATAAATAGCTATAAGCTGAGAGTGAGTGATTGTGATAGTGGCTGTATGGATGAGTGTGTGCTTGTATCAGTGATTGTATAAGAGCGTAACAATGTGCTAGTATTTGTATGATTAAGTGAGCTGGTATGTGTATAACTGTATAGGTGAGTAAATGGCAGTGTGTTTAATTATTTGCATGACTGACTGGGTGTGTGAGTACCTCTATGGATGAGTGGCGGTGTTTGAGTGTCTATATAGGAGTAAGAGTGCATATGATAGTCCTGTACTGAGTGACCATAATTATGAGTGACTGTACGGGTGAGTGAGTGGATGTGTGTGTGTAGACCTAAGAATCAGTGAGTGGGTATGTAGTTATTGGTGTTGGAGTGTCTATAGTTTTGCGAATGGCAGTCTGTAATTTAGATTGGGTGTATCAAAGGTTATATTAGGGTGTGAGGAGCTGCATCAGATTATCACGTGGATGATGTCATCAGTGATGTCATTTGAGATGTCATCAGTGATGTCATCAGTGATGTCACTGACCATGTCATGAGTGATGTAATATGTGACGTCATCAGCAGTGCATTGCGGGGCGCGAGTTATAGTTAGCTGAACTAACTATAACGGGGAATTTCACGGGTTTTGTACGAGTGAAATGTCCAACTAACTATAACTGTCCCTAAAACCTATGGTTTTTGCAGTGAATTTCAAAGGTTTTTTAAATGCTAATTTGTAACTATAACATATCTGAAACCTATGGTTTTTCAGTGAATTTCAAAGGTTTTTTAAATGCTAATTTGTAACTATAACGTGCCTGAAACCTACGGTTTTTTCAGTGAATTTCAAAGGTTTTTTAAATGACATTTTTAAATGTATTAATTTTTATATTAATTTTTTCATACTGATTTACTACATTTTTTGAAACAATTTCTTTTACATATTTTATTTTTTAAATTACATTGTAATTACATTATACATTACATTACAAAAAATACTTTCTCAGAATGAATTACTTTAGTTTAAATACTTAGCACATAGGCAATAGACTTTTAAGTACAGTAGTTACAGTTGTTGCAATGGGCAACACATTTTCAAACACAATGCAACATTCAGCTCAATGTGAATTTCTAGTTAAATGCAATTAGTTACTTTATGGATTACTTTTCTAACCACAGGACTGGATCCTAGATTCAGTCCTGGGACATCTCCTGTAAACAGTTGAGTAAAAGCGTTTTGGTTACAGTCGTGATTTTTAAGGAATATTATTGTATTTTAAAAGTTGACACTTAGAAACTTTTCCTCATAGAATCACCAATGTTATCCTATGGAAGGAAATTCACTTAGCAGGTAAAAACTGTTATCGTTACTTTTTCTTACTCAGTGTTGGATCCTGGATCCAGCACTGGTGCATCTCCTGTAAACAGTTGAAAAAATGCGTTTAAGTCATACAGGCGATTTTTAAGGAATATTTGTAGTTTGTGAAAATCGACACTTTGAAACTTTTCTGCTGAAAACCAGACAATGGATTCCTATGGAAGAAAAGATAAGTTACTGGTAAGTACGGTTAAAATTACTTTTCAGGGTCAGTGCTGGGCTGAAAGATGCAGCACTGGGTTCTCTCCTGATAACAGGTGAGTAAATCGGAATTCGTATTTCGGCTGATTTTAGAAGAATAATTTAAAGTTCCAAAACTCCACACTTAGAAGAATTTCCAAGTGAAACCAGTCAATGTTAGCCTATGGAAGGAAATTCAAGTTACTGGTAAGTACGGTTAAAATTACTTTTCAGGACCAGTACTGGGCTGAAAGATGCAGCACTGAGGTCTCTCCTGATAACAGGTGAGTAAATCAGAATTCGGATTTCGGCTGATTTTAGAGGAATATTTGTAATGTTTCAAAAATCAACACTTAGAAACTTTTTCAGCAAAAAGCAGGCAATGATATCCTATGGAAGGAAATTCAAGTTACTGGTAAGTACGGTTAAAATTACTTTTCAGGATTAGTACTGGGCTGAAAGATGCAGCACTGAGGTCTCTCCTGATAACAGGTGAGTAAATCGGAATTCGTATTTCGGATGATTTTAGAAGAATATTTGCACAATGGTGAAGGGAGGGGGCGGGGCCTGAGGTGACATCTGTGCAAACGCGCCCCGTGGCGCGTTTTAAGTTGGGGATTAAGTCCCCTTGAATCATGTGGGTCCCTACGGGCCAACTAGCCCACCAGGAACCTCCAGTATGCGCCAGGGGCTGCGTTGCAGAGACGTGTAGAGAGGCCACACCCCTTTTTACACCTCTCTGCAACGCAGCTCTGTGGCGCTTTCTGGATGTACCTGTTGGGCTAGTTGGCCCCAGAGACCCTCAGGATTGAAGGGATTTAATTCCCCATCTTAAAACGCGCCACGGGGCCTGTTTGCACACATGTCACCTGAAGCCCTGCCCCTCCCTTCACCACTGTGCAAACGCGCCCGTGGCGCATTTTAAGTCGGGGGATTAAGTCCCCTTAAATCCTGAGGGTCCCTGGGGTGCAACTAGCCCACCAGCTACCTCCATTAAGCGCCACAGAGCTGCGTTGCAGAGAGGTGTAAAAGGGGCGTGGCATCTGTACACCTCTATGCAAGGCAGCCCCCTGGCGCATACTGGAGGTTCCTGGTGGGCTAGTTGGCTCCCAGGGACCCCCAGTATTGAACGGGAATTACTTCCCCATCTGCAAACGCGCCAGGGGCGCGTTTGCAGAGTGGTGAAGGAAGGGGCGGGGCCTGCGGGCCCGATCGTTTAAAAAAAAAAAAAAAATTTTGTCCTCTGAAGGGGGCACTGTGGCCCCCTTCCTTTTTCCAGTTTTTGTGCCCTGGGGATCCCATTCCCCAGGGCCTTACCCCTTTTTTTTTATTAAATATTTTTAAAAAAAACGGGAAGGGGGCCGCGTGGCCCCCCCTTCCCTGGGCCTGTATTGGCCCCAGAGACCCCATCCCCGGGGCATGGCCTCGTTTTTTTTTTTTCTTTGGAGGGGGCTGCGTGGCCCCCTCCTCAGGCCATTTATGGCCCCGGGACCCCATCCCCCGGGGCCGGCCTTTCCGTTTTTAAAAAAATATATTTTTTGGGGAGGGGGCCGCGTGGCCCCCTCCCGGCCCACTACTTGCCCCGGGACCCCATCCCCCGGCGCTGGCCTCTCGTTGGGGACTGTGGGGGTCCCCAAACCCCCACAGTCCCGCCGGATCCCCGTGTCCTACGGGAGCCGGCATTGCTTACACACATGGGGAGCAGCTAACATGCTGCTCCCCATGTGGAAAGCAATGTGCTTTGGATATTGGAAGAGAGCAGGTTTCCCTGCTCTCTCTTCCAATATCCAAAGCAGTTTGCTATGGCAGGACGGGAGCCGCGAGGCTCCCGTCCTGCCATAGCAAACTACAGTGTCTCGGGGGTAGGCACCCCGGGACACTGCAGGAGCCGGCCCTGGGGGTGGCGGTCCCCAGGGCCATCAAGGGCGCCAGGAGGGGGCCGCGCGGCCCCCTCCCTTACATTGCACAGCCCCGGGGAGGTGGTGGTCCCCGGGCTCTGGGGTCCGTAATGGACCCCACATTTATTTTATAAGTGCCCCGGGAGGTGGTGGTCCCCGGGCGTGTGGGGGCTGGAGCCCCCCACACCTTATTCAAATTTAAAAAGAAGCCCCGGGGGTGGCGGTCTCCGGGGCTGCGGGAGGGCAGAAGAGCCCTCCCGCACTATTTTGCAATAAAGCCCCGGGGGTGGCGGTCCTCGGGCCTTGGGGGCCCTTTGAGGCCCCCCACACATAAAATTAACCCCCCACCATGCCCCGGGACTTGGGCCACCCGGGGCAAATACAATCGAAGCGCGGAGACCGCGCTCGATTTTTTTTTTCGGCAGGATTCGCGCACCCTGAGCGCATCCTGCCGATTTTTAAAAAAATTTTTTTATTTTTTGCCCAGGGGTCCTTGTGGGACCCCTGAGCAAACCTAGGGGTCAGGGTGTTTCTACCCTGCCCCCTTTGTGCGCTTTGCGCACTTGTTTCTGTCCCTCGGTTCTACCGAGGGACAAAATGGCTGCCAACATTTCCTGAATCGGAATGTTGACAGCCAGCTGATAGCCAATTAACATGCAGCTCGTGATCGGGAGGGTACGCGGACCCTACTCGGCCATAGATATCACTATCTTTTTACTTTTCATTTTTCTCAGCAACTACTGAACGGATTTACACCATTTAACAAAAGGGTTCTTTCTGAACCAAGAACTACCTCTTTGCCAAATTTGGTGTAATTCCGTTCAGCAGTTCGGGCTGTAGCCGTGTCTAAAGTTTCCTATGGAAAATTGCATGGGGAAAACGCGTTTTGGGACCCCCCTTTTTTCTCGGCCCCGCTTGACGAATCCCCCGAGACTTTCAGGGTAGGAGCGGACCGGAGCAGGCCACAAAGTTTGAAAATTTTGCGAAGATACGTCAACCGGCAAGAGAGTTATTTCAAATAGAATGTCGCGGATTTCCTATGGATAATAGGTTGTAACTATAACTATCTACTGGCGACCGCCAGTAGATAATATATATATTCACTGAAAAAACCATAGGTTTTAGGGACAGTTATAGTTAGTTGGACATTGCACTCGTACAAAACCCGTGAAATTCCCCCGTTATAGTTAGTCCAGCTAACTATAACTCGCGCCCGCAATGCACTGCTGATGACGTCACATATTACATCACTCATGGCATGGTCAGTGACATCACTGATGACATCACTGATGACATCTCAAATGACATCACTGTTGACATCATCCAGTGACTGTGTGTTTCTGTAAAGTTTAAATATTTTTAATATATATAGGAAAAGACGTATTGAAGAATGAGTGGGTGTGTAAGTGTCTGTATGGATGATTTAGTAGGTGCGTGACTGACTGTATAAGTGAGTGATTTAACGTATCTTACTGAATGCATGGGTTAGTGACTAAACTGGGTGAATGTCTGTATCCGTCTGTCTGTTGCTGTGTAAGTGGCTGCATGTGTTTGTGAATAGCTACATGAGTGTCTATATGAGTTAATGAATGCTTGTGTGAGTATCTGTATGGGTGCCTGAGTGTTTGTGTGGGAGGGTGTGTGCGACTCTGTGCATAAATGTGTGAGTGGGTGATTCACTGGGTGGATGGTTTCAAGAGTGCATCTGTGATAGACTGTATGGGTGGGTAAGTGTGTGTAAGAGTGTGTTAGTGAGTGAATGTATGTCCCAGTGGTACATGTGTGAGTAACTACATATGTGAAAGGCAGTATATATGTGTGTTGGAGTATATAAATAGCTATAAGCGTAGAGTGAGTGATTGTGATAGTGGCTGTATGGATGAGTGTGTGCTTGTATCAGTGATTGTATAAGAGCGTAAGAATGTGCTAGTATTTGTATGAGTAAGTGAGCTGGTATGTGTATAACTGTATAGGTGAGTAAATGGTAGTGTGTTTAATTATTTGCATGACTGACTAGGTGTGTGAGTACCTCTATGGATGAGTGGCGGTGTTTGAGTGTCTATATAGGAGTATGAGTGCATATGATAGTCCTGTACTGAGTGACCGTAAGTATGAGTGACTGTACGGGTGAGTGAGTTGATGTGTGCGTAGACCTAAGAATCAGTGAGTGGGTATGTAGTTATTGGTGTTGGAGTGTCTATGGTTTTGCGAATGGCAGTCTGTAATTTAGAGTGTGTGTATCAAAGGTTATATTAGGGTGTGAGAAGATGCATGAAATTATCACATGGATGATGTCACCAGTGATGTCATCAGTGATGTCATTTGAGATGTCATCAGTGATGTCATCAGTGATGTCACTGACCATGTCATGAGTGATGTAATATGTGACGTCATCAGCAGTGCATTACGGGCGCGAGTTATAGTTAGCTGGACTAACTATAACGGGGAATTTCACGGGTTTTGTACGAGTGCAATGTCCAACTAACTATAACTGTCCCTAAAACCTATGGTTTTTTCAGTGAATTTCAAAGGTTTTTAAATGCTAATTTGTAACTATAACGTCCCTGAAACCTATGGTTTTTTCAGTGAATTTCAAAGGTTTTTAAAAAAATGCTAATTTGTAACTATAACATGTCTGAAACCTACGGTTTTTTCAGTGAATTTCAAAGGTTTTGTAAATGACAATTTTTAAATGTATTAATTGTTATATAAATTTTTTAATACTAATTTACTACATTTTTAGAAACAATTTTTTTTAGATATTTTATTTTTTAAATTACATTGTAATTACATTATACATTACATTACAAAAAATACTTTC
This sequence comes from Calotriton arnoldi, assembly GCA_963921515.1. Taxonomy (NCBI): domain Eukaryota; kingdom Metazoa; phylum Chordata; class Amphibia; order Caudata; family Salamandridae; genus Calotriton; species Calotriton arnoldi. The sequence continues at coordinate 85,801 of CAWUFW010022604.1, forward strand.
TCAGAATGAATTACTTTAGTTTAAATACTTTGCACATAGGCAATAGACTTTTAAGTACAGTAGTTACAGTTGTTGCAATGGGCAACACATTTTCAAACACAATGCAACATTCAGCTCAATGTGAATTTCTAGTTAAATGCAATTAGTTACTTTATGGATTACTTTTCTAACCACAGGACTGGATCCTAGATTCAGTCCTGGCACATCTCCTGTAAACAGTTGAGTAAAAGCGTTTTGGTTACAGTCGTGATTTTTAAGGAATATTATTGTACTTTAAAAGTTGACAGAAACTTTTTCTCATAGAATCACCAATGTTATCCTATGGAAGGAAATTCACTTAGAAGGTAAAAACTGTTATCGTTACTTTTTCTTACTCAGTGTTGGATCCTGGATCCAGCACTGGTGCATCGCCTGTAAACAGTTGAAAGAATGCGTTTAAGTCATACAGGCGATTTTTTAGGAATATTTGTAGTTTGTGAAAATCGACACTTTGAAACTTTTCTGCTGAAAAGCAGACAATGGATTCCTATGGAAGAAAATATAAGTTACTGGTAAGTACGGTTAAAATTACTTTTCAGGGTCAGTGCTGGGCTAAAAGATGCAGCACTGGGTTCTCTCCTGATAACAGGTGAGTAAATTGGAATTCGTACTTTGGTTGATTTTAGAGGAATATTATAAAGTTCCAAAACTCCACACTTAGAAGAATTTCCAAGTGAAACCAGTCAATGTTAGCCTATGAAGGAAATTCAAGTTACCGGTAAGTACGGTTAAAATTACTTTTCAGGACCAGTACTGGGCTGAAAGATGCAGCACTGAGGTCTCTCCTGATAACAGGTGAGTAAATCAGAATTCGGATTTCGGCTGATTTTAGAGGAATATTTGTATGTTTCAAAAATCAACACTTAGAAACTTTTTCAGCAAAAAGCAGGCAATGATATCCTATGGAAGGAAATTCAAGTTACTGGTAAGTACGGTTAAAATTACTTTTGAGGATCAGTACTGGGCTGAAAGATGCAGCACTGAGGTCTCTCCTGATAACAGGTGAGTAAATCGGAATTCGTATTTCGGCTGATTTTAGAGGAATATTTTAAAGTTCCAAAACTCCACACTTAGAAGAATTTCCAAGTGAAACCAGTCAATGTTAGCCTATGGAAGGAAATTCAAGTTACTGGTAAGTACGGTTAAAATTACTTTTCAGGACCAGTACTGGGCTGAAAGATACAGCACTGAGGTCTCTCCTTATAACAGGTGAGTAAATCGGAATTCAGTATTTCGGCTGATTTTAGAGGAATATTTGTATGTTTCAAAATCAACACTTAGAAACTTTTTCAGCAAAAAGCAGGCAATGATATCCTATGGAAGGAAATTCAAGTTACTGGTAAGTACGGTTAAAATTACTTTTCAGGACCAGTACTGGGCTGAAAGATGCAGCACTGAGGTCTCGCCTTATAACAGGTGAGTAAATCGGAATTCGTATTTCGGATGATTTTAGAAGAATATTTGCACAATGGTGAAGGGAGGGGCGGGGCCTGAGGTGACATCTGTGCAAACGCGCCCCGTGGCGCGTTTTATGTTGGGGGATTAAGTCCCCTTGAATCCTGAGGGTCCCTAGGGGCCAACTAGCCCACCAGGAACCTCCAATATGCGCCAGGGGCTGCGTTGCAGAGACGTGTAGAGAGGCCACACCCCTTTTACACCTCTCTGCAACGCAGCTCTGTGGCGCTTTCTGGATGTACCTGTTGGGCTAGTTGGCCCCCAGGGACCCTCAGGATTGAAGGGATTTAATTCCCCATCTTAAAACGCGCCACGGGGCCTGTTTGCACACATGTCACCTGAAGCCCCGCCCCTCCCTTCACCACTGTGCAAACGCGCCCGTGGCGCGTTTTAAGTTGGGGGATTAAGTCCCCTTGAATCCTGAGGGTCCCCGGAGTCCAACTAGCCCACCATATACCTCCAAAAGCGCCACAGAGCTGCGTTGCAGAGAGGTGTAAAAGGGCGTGGCCTCTGTACACCTCTCTGCAAGGCAGCCCCTGGCGCATACTGGAGGTTCCTGGTGGGCTAGTTGGCCCCCAGGGACCCCCAGTATTCAAGGGGAATTCGTTCCCCTCTGCAAACGCGCCAGGGCGCGTTTGCAGAGTGGTGAAGGAAGGGGGCGGGGCCTGCGGGCCCGATCGTTTAAAAAAAAAAAAATGTTTGTCCCCTGAAGGGGGCTGTGTAGCCCCCTTCCTTTTTTCTGTTTTTGGGCCCTGGGGACCCCATCCCCCAGGGCCTTACCCCTTTTTAAATTACAAAATAAAAAAACGGGAAGGGGGCCGCGTGGCCCCCCTTCCCTGGGCCTGTATTTGCCCCGGGGCCCCCGTCCCCCGGGGCATGGCCTCTATATTTTTTTGCCCAGGGGATCCTTGTGGGACCCCTGAGCAAACCTAGGGGTCAGGGTGTTTCTACCCTGCCCCCTTTGTGCGCTTTGCGCACTTGTTTCTGTCCCTCGGTTCTACCGAGGACAAAATGGCTGCCAACATTTCCTGAATCGGAATGTTGACAGCCAGCTGATAGCCAATTAACATGCAGCTCGTGATCGGGAGGGTACGCGGACCCTACTCGGCCATAGATATCACTATCTTTTTACTTTTCATTTTCTCAGCAACTACTGAACGGATTTACACCATTTAACAAAAGGGTTCTTTCTGAACCAAGAACTACCTCTTTGCCAAATTTGGTGTAATTCCGTTCAGCAGTTCGGGCTGTAGCCGTGTCTAAAGTTTCCTATGGAAAATTGCATGGGGAAAACGCGTTTTGGGACCCCCTTTTTCTCGGCCCCGCTGACGAATCCCCCGAGACTTTCAGGGTAGGAGCGGACCGGAGCAGGCCACAAAGTTTGAAAATTTTGCGAAGATACGTCAACCGGCAAGAGAGTTATTTCAAATAGAATGTCGCAGATTTCCTATGGATAATAGGTTGTAACTATAACTATCTACTGGCGACCGCCAGTAGATAATATATATTATCTACTGGCGGTCGCCAGTAGATAGTTATAGTTAGGACCTATTATCCATAGGAAATCCGTGACATTCTATTTGCAATAACGTTGGCGCCGGTTGACGAATCTTCGCGAAAGCTTCCAACTTGTTGGGGCGCTCCGGTCCGCTCCTACCCTGAAAGTCTCGGGTGATACGTCAGCGGGGCCGAGAAAAGGGGGTCCCAAAACGCGTTTTCCCATTCATTTTTCCATAGGAACCTTTAGTCGCAGCTACAGCCCGAACTGCTGAACGGAATTACCCCAAATTTGGCAAAGAGGTAGCCCTTGGTTCAGACTGGTGCCTTTTGCTAAAATGGTGTAAATCCGTTCAGTAGTTCCTGAGAAATTCACAATTAAAATCACATATATATCTATGGGCGCGTCGGATCCGCGTACCCTCCCGATCACGAGCTGCATGCAATTGGCTGTCAACACTCCAAATCAAGAAGTGTTGGCAGCCATTTTGTCCCTCGGTAGAACCGAGGGACAGAAACAAGTGCGCAAAGCGCAAAAGGGAGCAGGGTAGAAACACCCTGACCCCTAGGTCTGCTCAGGGGTCCCACAAGGACCCCTGGGCAGAAAAAAGCATTTTTTTTTTTAAATCGGCGGGATGCGCTTAGGGTGCGCGGATCCCGCCGAGAAAGCGCAAAGCGCAAAAAGGGGGCAGGGTAGAAACACCCTGACCCCCTAGGTCTGCTCAGGGGGTCCCACAAGGACCCCTGGGCAAAAAGCATTTTTTTTTAAATCGGCAGGATGCGCTCAGGGTGCGCGCATCCTGCAAAAAAAAATCGAAGCGCGGTCTCCGCGCCGATGTAAATTTGGCCACGGGTGGGCCAAGTCCCGGGGGCATGCTGGGGGGGGTTTATTTTATGTATGGGGGCCTCTAAGGCCCCACAAGCCCCGGGACTGCCACCCCCGGGGCTTTATTTGAAAAGTAGCGGGAGGGCTCTGAGCCCTCCCGCAGCCCCGAGGACCACCACCTCCCGGGGCTTCTTTATTAAATTAACATGTGTGGGGGCTCCAGCCCCCACACGCCCGGGACCACCACCTCCCGGGGCACTAACAAAATTGAAAATGGGGGTCCGTTAAGGACCTCCGAGCCCCGGGGACCACCACCTCCCCGGGGCTGTGCATTTGGATGGGAGGGGGCCGCGCGGCCCCCTCCTGGAGCCTGTGGTGGCCCTGGGGACCGCCACCCCCAGGGCCGGCTCCTGCAGTGTCCCGGGGTGCCTACCCCCGGGACACTGCTGTTTGCAATGACAGGATGGGAGCCTCGCGGCTCCCGTCCTGTCATTGCAAACTGCTTTGGATATTGGAAGAGAGCAGGGAAACCTGCTCTCGCTTCCAATATCCAAAGACAATTGCTTTCCACATGGGGAGCAGCATGTTAGCTGCTCCCCATGTGAAAAGCAATGCCGGCTCGCGCAGGAGGCGGGGAGCCGGCGGGACTGTGGGGGTTTGGGGACCCCCACAGTCCCCAACCAGAGGCCAGGCCACGCGGCCCCCCTCCCCAGAAATAATTTTTTAAAAATAATAAAAAGGCCTGCCCCGGGGATGGGGTCCCCGGGCAAAAGGAGGCCTGAGGAGGGGGGCCACGCAGCCCCCTCCTTAAAAATTAATGAAAAAGTGGGCCATGCCCCGGGGGATGGGGTCCCCGGGTAGGATTCGGCCAGGGGAGGGGGCCACGCAACCCCCTTCCCGTATAATTAAAAAAAAAAAAAAAGGGGATAAGGCCCTGGGGGATGGGGTCCCCAGGGCCCAAAAATAGGAAAAGGAAGGGGGCCACACAGCCCCCTTCAGGAAAAAAAAAAAAACGATCGGGCCGCAGGCCCCGCCCCTTTCTTCACCACTCTGCAAACGCGCCCCTGGTGCGTTTGCAGATGGGGAAGTAATTCCCCTTCAATACTGGGGTCCCTGAGGGCCAACTAGCCCACCAGGAACCTCCAGTATGCGCCAGGGGCTGCGTTGCAGAGAGGTGTAAAGAGGCCACGCCCCTTTTACACCTCTCTGCAAGGCAGCTCTGTGGCGCTTTTGGATATACCTGTTGGGCTAGTTGGCCCCCAGGGACCCTCAGGATTCAAGGGAGTTAATCCCCCGACTTAAAACGCGCCACGGGCGCGTTTGCACAGTGGTGAAGGGAGGGCGGGGCTTCAGGTGACATGTGTGCAAACAGGCCCCGTGGCGTGTTTTAAGATGGGGATTAAGTCCCCTTGAATCCTGAGGGTCCCTGTAGTCCAACTAGCCCACCATGTACTTCCAAAAGCGCCACAGAGCTGCCTTGCAGAGAGGTGTAAAAGGGGTGTGGCCTCTGTACACGTCTCTGCAACGCAGCCCCTGGCGCATACTGGAGGTTCCTGGTGGGCTAGTTGGCCCCCAGGGACCCTCATGATTAAAGGGGACTTAATCCCCCAACTTAAAACGCGCCACGGGCGCGTTTGCACAGATGTCACCTCAGGCCCCGCCCCTCCCTTCACCATTGTGCAAATATTCCGCTAAAATCAGCCGAAATACGAATTCCGATTTACTCACCTGTTATCAGGAGAGACCTCAGTGCTGCATCTTTCAGCCCAGTACTGATCCTGAAAAGTAATTTTTACCGTACTTACCAGTAACTTGAATTTCCTTCCATAGGATATCATTGCCTGCTTTTTGCTGAAAAAGTTTCTAAGTGTCGATTTTTGAAACATACAAATATTCCTCTAAAATCAGCCGAAATACGAATTCCGATTTACTCACCTGTTATCAGGAGAGACCTCAGTGCTGCATCTTTCAGCCCAGTACTGATCCTGAAAAGTAATTTTAACCGTACTTACCAGTAACTTGAATTTCCTTCCATAGGATATCATTGCCTGCTTTTTGCTGAAAAAGTTTCTAAGTGTCGATTTTTGAAACATACAAATATTCCTCTAAAATAAGCCAAAATACGAATTCCGATTT